>SJYV01048526.1:935384-962789 GCA_006410875.1 Neotragus pygmaeus | reverse complement strand
CAGACTTTATAATTTGGGCTCCAAAATCACTGCAGCCATGAAATTAAAAGACACTTACTCCTTGGAAGGAAAGTTACGACCAACCTAGACAGCACATTAAAAAGTAGAGACATTACTTTGCCAACAAATGTCCATATAGTCAACACAATGGTTTTGCCTATGGTCATGTATGGATGTGAGAGTTGGACTATAAAGAAAGCTGAGTGCCAAAGAATTGATGCTTTTGAACTGTGGTGTTGGAGAAGACTGTTGAGAGTCCTTTGGACTGCAAGGAGATCCAACCAGTCCATCCTAAAGGAGATCAGTCCTGGGTGTTCATTGGAAGGACTGATGTTGAAGCTGAAACTCCAATACTTTGGCTACCTGATGTGAAGAGCTGATTCATTTGAAAAGACCCTGATGCTGGGAAAGATTGAAAGCAGGAGGAAAAGGGGATGATAGAAGATGAGATGGTTGGATGGCATCACCAGCTCAATGAGATGAGCTTGAGTAAACTCTGGGAGTTGGTAATGGACAGGGAGACCTGACATGCTGTGGTCCATGGGGTTGTGAAGAGTCAGATACGACTGAGCTACTGAATTGAACTGAACTGATATGGGCCATAAAGTGGCTTCCCCAGTGGCTCAACAGTAAAGAATCCACCTGTAATGCTGGAGACCCAGGTTGGATGCCTGGTATGGGAGGACCTCCTGGAGGAGGGCATGGCAGCTCACTCCAGTATTCTTGCCTGGAGAATCCCTTGGACAGAGGACCCTGGCGGGTTATAGTCCACAGGGTTGAAAAGAGTCGAGACTGAAGTGACTGAGCACACACACATGCATATGGGCCATAAATGCAGAAAAAAATGATCTTAAAGCTTCCAATAAAGCTTCCTTCCTTTGCTGCATCAAATATGCTCTTAAGAACAAAATCCATTACCTCTATGTTGCTAAAGACAAAGATCATTTCTTAATTATCATCTTAGTACTTTAATTCAAAAGCAGCCTTTAGCATAGTTAATTTCTCCTTTCTCCATGGAATGCTTATGGCTCAGTACTCACTCCTCTTCTCTTTATCTGCCCTCACTTCATATGTATACATATTAAAACAATACATAGCTGAAATAGCTACACATTTTTGTTTCCAACCCAGATCTCATTCTTCAACTCCAGACTTGAATATTCACCAGGTTGCTTGCCACCTCCTCTTGGGTATATAGTAGACAACTTGGACTTAAGTCCAAAACTGACTCTGATTTTTATCCAAACCTTATCACCTTCACCATATAATCAACGGAAACTCCTCCCTCTAGTTGTTCAGACCTTGAAGTCATCTTACAGTCTCCTATCTTGCAACCACCAAGAAATCATACTGGCTTCACTTTCAAATATCACCAGGATGTAAATGTCTCTCATGCTTTTACCCTGACCCAAGGAATCATCACCTCTCACCTCCTTACAGGACTTAGAAAACTTCAGATGGTGCAAGTTACTGTGACTGCTAAAAACCCTGCAAGTTCTGCATTAACCTCAGAGTAAAAGCAAAGCCTTTACTTACAAAGACCTACACCACCCTGCATGTCATCTCCCCTCTCCTCCCGCTGAACTCTGTTCCTACAGCCTGCCTTGTTCATGGATCCCCTGGCTCCATCCACTCTCGCCTCCCAGTTCTTGTCCAGCATAGCAGGTCTGTCCTGGCTTGGGGCCTTTGATCTAGCTCTTCCCTCTGCCTGGCACACATGTACCCCAGATGTCTCCTTGTGTTCTTCCCTCACCTCCTTTATGTGCTAGTCAAATTTCCCTTCTTACTCCTCATCCTCCTTACGCTGTCTTGGTAGTGCTTTTCCATAGCACTACAACAAAACCTCTAACATATTACGTAATGTATTTACCCATTAAGTGTATGATTTGTGGCCTAGGATCTACAAGAACAGGGACTTGTGATTATCTTTTCTACTCATTACTGTAGTGTAGGTATGTAAAACTGGTGAACTGCATGAAAGAATACCTATCTATTTATAAAATAATTCATGTAAAATACCTTCTTTGGCACTAAGTCAGTCCTCAATGAAAGCTATTTATTGTGACTTAGCTTTTATAAATGGGATGTTTTTGTTTCTTTCTTCCTGAGAAGTCTGTGAGACTTATTTTGTAGAAAAGCTAATACATTCCAAGGAAATGAATTTTAAAGTACATCATTGTTACTGTTTGTTTATGAAAAGATTGGCCTATAGTAGGATGGCGAAATAGCAGAAGTTTATCAAAGTTTATCAAAGCCTTCTGCCCACGTGTCCACCCCCTCCTTTCTTCCCGCTGCATAGTATGTTCTTCTCGTCACATTTTGCTAGGATTTTGATGAGATTGTATGCTCTTCATATTTTTATCATTAAGAGTATTTCTCATAAAATTGTGTGATAGAATAATGCCTGAAGAAAACATAAAATACTGATAAGGCTTAATTTGTCTCCTTTTCCAGAATCATTCGCTTTTTAAAGGGGAACTGAATGTGAACTATGAATGTGGTCCAGAGACTGGAGAGGAAAATTATCTGCCCTTCTATGCAGAATTTACTCTACTTAGAAAACCAAATCACCTTCTCTTAAGACCTGTCCTGAAAACCATCATCTAAGAGAGAAAATAGATATTTGGGGGGGATTGCTGGTTATAACTTCATCTGTATTTCACTCTATATTTCTCCTTTATATGTAGATTCACATTGCTATGTCTGTTTAAGGGAATCATCTTGGTGAAAGAAAATGGTCGGCAGCCCAGTCTAAGCAAGATGGAAATGATGCTTGTTGGCAGTAGGGAGTTATCTAATGACATGGAAAATGGCCATGTCTTCTTAAAGATGCTTCATAGCTTTGGTGAATCCATCACCTTCTGGCAAGCAAACTCTTCTTTCTGTTAACTGTCTGTCACCCTGGAACTACTGAAACACCACTTGAGATTAAAATTTTAGAAGCTATTCATATTCAGAGGAGCACAAAAGCAGTTNGAAGAATTGATGCTTTTGAACTGTGGTGTTGGAGAAGACTCTTGAGAGTCCCTTGGGCTGCAAGGAGATCCAACCAGTCCATTCTGAAGGAGATCAGCCCTGGGATTTCTTTGGAAGGAATGATGCTAAAGCTGACACTCCAGTACTTTGGCCACCTCATGGGAAGAGTTGACTCATTGGAAAAGACTTTGATGCTGGGAGGGATTGGGGGCAGGAGGAGAAGGGGACAACAGAGGATGAGATGGCTGGATGGCATCACTGACTCGATGGACGTGAGTCTGAGTGAACTCCAGGAGCTGGTGATGGACAGGGAGACCTGACGTGCTGCGATTCATGGGGTCGCAAAGAGTTTCAGACACAGCTAAGCGACTGAACTAAACTGAACTGAACAAACTAAAATTAAAACATCAGCCACCATATAAAGAAGATAGAAACTGAAGAATCTTGTACCTACTATTCTCTCAGCCTCCTGCCCTCCCCTTCGCTGGACAACTCCTTCTATATCTAGACTCAGCATAAACAGCCCTTTATCCTCCTGCTCTGAGTTTCTCTTGAATTAGTCCCCCTTGTTACATGCTCCCTCGACTTTCCCATCAGAAGACTCATCATGCTTTGTTGTAATTACAGTTTTGTAATTACAATTAAAAATTGTAATTACAAAATCTGACTTTGCTGCTAGCTTATAAGACCCTTGAGGACAGAGTTCATGCCTGACTTGTTTATCACTCTGTACCCAACACCCAGCACAGTGCCTGACCCATGGGAGGTATGTGATACATGTCCATTAAATAGAAATGAAGCTGATTTCATCCATATCAATCATCACATGATTCGTAGTTTGGATCTTAGTGAAACCTGTGAGATTTACTTCCTATTACTTGCAGGAAATTCATGTCTATGGGCAAAGAATCACATACAAAGATTTTTCAGAAGAGCAATATCATAGCAAAAAATAAGAAAATGGATAATTAAATTATTATAGGTATAGTCATACTAGAGATATTTCACAGTCTCCATAAGATTATATTTCTGAAGTGTTTCCGAATGACATGGGGAAATCCTCATGATGTTAAATAATAATAAAACTGAGTTTATCTAGTGTTATGAGCCAACCATTCTAATAGTTTTATATACATTAACTAATTTAATCCTCACAATAAATCTATAAGACCCCAAGTGATTTATATATTCATGAAAGTTTGAGAAGTCCTGACCATTCTCCTCATTGAAGAAAAAAATGAAGACTAGAAATGTTAACAACCTTTTCACAAGATCACACTGCTGGGAGGATGGGAGGGTATGGGAGGAGGGATAAGAACAGAAGAGTTGGATTCAAACCCAAGACTCTTGAAACTCAGACCAGTGTTCTTTCTGTTATAACAACTGTAAAGCTTTGAACTTGATGGATCTTTCTTTTTCCTCCCTTCTCCCACCTCCAAATGGTTTTCAACCCCACAGAGTACCTAAAGCTTGATAATGCAGAAACATTGTGTCATTCCCTAAGGAAATTTAAAGCTGGCAGAGGGAAGCTTAGAAATTAAGTGCCTGAAAGCCAGTAACTGGCCCCAGAGATCTCCAAGGACTGCTGTCCAGTCCAAGATTCCATGACATTTGCACCACAGCCTTGAATGGAAACCAGAATGCTGGGATCCAACGCAGTGAGAATTTATTTCGTAGTTATCAAAGCAAACCAAAGGTTATCAGCGGGTTGGACATTTAAAGATTAAGTACAGCTGATCGCACTCAGCTCTTATGCAGGTAGCTTAACTTCAGTGGGTCTGGTCTCTCTCTGAAGGAAAATGGAGGTGTTTATGAGCCTGTATCATAATGGGTTCCAGGTGACCCAGGCTAGGCGGCTGAGTCAGGCCCTCTCTTCTTTGATTTACATGGCAGGATCCAGGCCATCCCTAAATTGAAAAGATAGAGTAATGAGCAAATGCAGAAAAAGAAAAGGGGGCGGGGGAAGAGCTGAGGGAAAACGTGGAGTGCTTTTCCAAGTCCAAAGTGAGCTATGGCTGCCCTCTGCCTCAGAAGGTATGATCATAAATTACTAGCTAATGTTTAGCACTGGGCTCTGGCTCGTGATATATTACAGAAGACAAGATGCCTCCAAGCAGAAAACACTGTAATTGGGGAGCAATAACATCTGTGTCAGTCATGGGACTGCAGTTAAAGTGAACTGAGAAGTTACAGGCTGGACTGCACACGCAAAGTAATAATATGCACATTTTTTAGCTAAAAAGATATGTCATCAAGATATGGGCCTCTTTACATTCCTTGGTGTCATGAGAGCCTGAAGAGTATCAGTAAGACCCCCAAGTTTCTGTTTTAACATTAGCACTATGTTAGCCAACACCTCCAGGGAGTTACAGCTTAGAAGGCAAAGGAGCCAAGGAAGTCAGAGTCTGGGCTCCGTTTTCTGGGGCATGGATTCTAGGTCCTTTGAGATGCTTTGCTACCTTGAGCACCTCACCTAATCTCTCTGAGCCGCCTAATGTGGCAAGGTCAAAGGATGGAGGTGGGTCTCAAGCTCAGATCTTCTGGCCATAAATCCTGTCATCTTCCCAGTGCATCTCTGTTTGTTATGACATTGATGTCCTCGCACATCAGTTACACATGACATCCACACCACAGCCTTAAATAGAAACCAGAATGCCAGGATCCCACACAGTGAGAATTTTTTTCATGGTAATCAAATTTATTACATATTATGAAATTACAGTTATCACCTTAATTACAGAAATCTGGGGGTCCTACTGAGACTCTTTGGGCTCTCAAGACACCAAGGAATTTAAAGAGGCCCATCTCTTGACCAGGGCTTTCCTGGTGCCTTAGCTGGTAAAGAATCCACCTGCAATGCCAGAGACCCGGGTTCGATCCCTAGATTAGGAAGATCCTCTGAAGAAGGGAATGGCTACAGACTCCAGTATTCTGGCCTGGAAAATTCCACAAACTGTATAGTCCATGGGGTCACAAAGAGTGGGGCACAACCGAGCAACTTTCACTTTTCATCTCTTGATGACATATCTCTGTAGCTAAAAAGTGTGCATATTATTACTCTGTGTGTGCACCCCAGCCCAGTAATTGCACATTGTAATTAAGTAATTACAATACCATGAGTAGATGCTTATTTATTCTGAGACCAAAATGTGTGTTTTTTTTTCCTGGATAGATCAAATAAAAGAGAATTGCTTTCTTGTAACCTTCCATTAAAAATTTTTTCCAGTTCCATGATAATTGCTAAAAAGTGAAACCATCCAGAAGGGTTTGGGAAGAGATGGCCAGCTGGGAGTAGTCTAGAGAAATCTAAACTGTGTTAAAAATTTTGCCTAGTTGGCCAGACTCTGAGGTTCCCTTAACTCTGATAATGGATGATCCAGGGGCTCACTACTGAACCCAAAGTCCCCCTGTGACTTCAAAACCCTCTTTCTTCATAAGGTGGCCAGGACTGTCGAAGGTTGACACTTAAATTCCCATATCCTGAGACTGAGTCCCAGGCAAAGGAGAACCACTCTACTTCTGACCACCTTGCTCTGTCTCTCTGGCCCCTGTCCAAACCAGCACAGTGCTCTTAACTGCATCTCTCCACCCACAGGAAAGACAGTCCACACTGTGAAAAGTCCTTGTCACCTACAGTGAATCTCGAGTCAACCCCTAGAAGCTTTCATCTCACTTTCATTCCCACCTGAATGCTCAGGTACCTGACAAACACCTGGGCTTGTTTCTCTATCTGGCCTCTTAGAGAAATGCCTCGGGTGGACCATCTGCTGGGATTCACCACCAGACAATGCTTTTCAGGTCCACCAGCTCCGCTCTCCTCATCAGGGCCAGTTTTGTCACTGAAATAAAAAGTGAAAGTGTCAGTCACTCAGTCGTGTCTGACTCTTTGTGACCCCATGGACTATAGCCCACCAAGCTCCTCTGTCTATGGATTCTCCAGGCAAGAGTACTGGAGTGGGTTGTCATGCCCTCCTTCAAGGGATCTTTCTGACCCAGGGATTGAATCTAGGTCTCCTGCGTTGTAGGCAGTCTTTACTGTCTGAGCCACCAGGGAAGCCCATTTATCAAGATGGGGTGCTGCTGAGTTACCTTTACCTTTGCTGCTGCCTGAAAAGCAAAAGTGTTAGTCGCTCAGTCGTGTCTACCTCTTTGCGACTCCAGGGTCTGTAGCCCACCAGGCCCCTCTGACCATGGCATTCTCCAGGCAAAGATACCAGAATGGGTAGCCATTCCCATCTCCAGAGGATCTTGTCAACCTGGGGCTTGAACCCAGGTCTCCTGCATCGCAGGCAGATTCTTTACCCTTTGAGCCACCAGAGAAGCCCACGACTGCTACCTAGTCCCAGCCAATGTATGGCGCGATCCAGCATCAAAGCTACAGTGTGGATTTCTCACCACCAGATGAGTATATCAGCTTGGTGTCTACACCAGAATTCTTTAAAATCTGGTTGTTGTAGACATGAGCTTTTCAAAGGCTCCAATACACTATCTTTTAAAACTTATTTGTTTTATTATTTGCTGACAAGTGTTGCCTTTGTCCGTATTGAATAGCTGCCTCATTTGATATATAAAAATTCCTTTACTTTTTAACAACAAATAATTATTATGGAAAAAAAACCTTTTAGCATAAATTGACTTATTTCAAGAGCCAAGAAATTATAAAGTATGATAGATTAGAAAGTCCAATTTTTGTTTCTCATTGGACTGAAGTTTGGCGGTTTAAACTATTCTAAGGTTATGTTTTACACTTTTTATCTAAGGTAACGCTGTAAATGGATCGATATAGAATGGATGGATCGATATAGAATGGATGGATCTATCCTTAGCACAGAGCTCCAAACACTGTGTTCAAAATAGGGTTTGTTTTTTTTTTTTCTTTCACTCCCCAAAGTTAGGAACAGTTCTGACAATTCTTCATGTGTTTTTTGTTTTAATTAACTTATATATTTTTCTATACAAAAAGGACCTGAAGCAGCCTTCTGGAAAGATGGACAATGTCCTCAGGCTCTTTCTTGGAGCATCTAACAATGCTAGCCTTGTGGAGAAGTTGAAGAGAAATATGTTAAGCTGACCCCAGTTAAGAAAGTGTCCTCTGAGGGACTTCCCTGGTGGTCCTGTGGCTAAGATTCCCACTCCCAACACAGGAGGCCTGGGTTCGATCACTGATCACAGAACTAGATCCCACGTACCACAGCTAACACCTGGGCAGCCAAATAAATAAACAATTTGTTTAATAAAATGCTTTGAAATTCTGATACCTACAAGCATACGCCTGGCAAAAGCACTGGAATAAATTTCCAACAATGGCAGAAGCTTTTGGTTCTCTGCCCTAAATGTATACTCCCCTTCTCCCTTTCTAACAGAATGTCAGCTTTTTTCTAGGCATTCTTTCATTTCTCTTGCCATTCAGTTCAGTTCAGTTCAGTTGCTCAGTCGTCTCCAACTCTTTGCAACCCCACGAATCACAGCACGCCAGGCCTCCCTGTCCATCACCAACTCCCGGAGTTTACCCNAGCTTTTTTCTAGGCATTCTTTCATTTCTCTTGCCATTCAGTTCAGTTCAGTTCAGTTGCTCAGTCGTCTCCAACTCTTTGCAACCCCACGAATCACAGCACGCCAGGCCTCCCTGTCCATCACCAACTCCCGGAGTTTACCCAAACTCACGTGCATCAAGCCGGTGATGCCATCCAGCCATCTCATCCTCTGTCATCCCCTTCTCCTCCTGACCCCAGTCCCTCCCAACATCAGAGTCTTTTCCAATGAGTCAACTCTTCACATGAGGTGGCCAAAGTACTGGAGTTTCAGCCTCAGCATCTCTTGCTGTTAGGGGTGACCAATGAGATGAAAGTGGAAGTTTATATAAGGAACTTATTCAGCTGAGAGGAACAACCCTGGACCTCTCCCTCCTTTCTCCACACAGCAAGGATGAAAGAGAGGAAATGTGAACCAGTCCAGAAGACCAGAAAGAACCACACTAACCCCGAACCACCTCTCTCAGAACTTTTTCTAAATGATACAAATAAAGCTTTATCATGTTTAAGCCATTATTTGGAATTGGTTACATGTGGCCAAACTCAGTCCTAACTGGGAAGCTATTTCCACATTCTCTTTCCCCTCCACCCTCTTTTATGCTACTTTTTGTCTCCCTGGTGCCCATCATTTCAGGTTAATTTTATTCATCTACACGGACAAGTGAGTGGGTAGAGTAAATCCCACACGATTATTTGTACCATTCCTACAGCTCACAAAACAGATTTAACTAAGGAGGAAAATACAGAAATATGACTCAAAGTCCTTTAGGAAAAAAAATATCTGAGGCACTCCCAAAAGACCACCGAGCAACAAAGAGACTTCCTTCTAAGGACCACCATGAACATGTATTTGGAGAGGAAATTATTATTTCAGGGAAGGTATGAAATCATGCAGAGATAGGAAACACCAATGAAATTCTAAAGAGAAGGGAATATGTTAGAAAATATTGAACAGTATTTTATCTCTGCTTCTACGGCACTGTGCATTGCACTCATCATTATTAATACGTTTATGGGTGCGCTCAGTCACGTCTGACTCTTTGCTACTCCACGGACTGTAGCCCGCCAGGCTCCTCTGTCCATGGAATTTTCCAGTCAAGACTATTGGAGTGGGTTGCCATTTCCTTCTCCAGGAGATCTTCCTGACCCAGGGATTGAACCCACAGCTCTTGCGTCTCCTGCATTGGCAGGTGGATTCTTTACCACTAGCACAACCTGGGAAGCCACGTTAATTATTATTAATAATAATTATAGCTAATACTTATTAAACACTTAAAATGATACTACGCATTTTATTCATGTCCATATAAATTAATACCCATGCTGACCCCATGAGGCTGATATTATTAGTAACTTTATTTTCCATATAAAGAAACCAAGGCTCAGAAAGGAAAAGGAAAATCTTTCAAATCAAAAAGCACCTGAGATGTGCAACAGGAGTTGGAATCCAGGCCTTTCTGGCTCCCAAGCCCAGATTTAGCACTCTTAATCATAATACTGTCCTGTCTCCACTTTATCTGATGATTTGACAAAGATATTTCATTTGGTTCTTTCATGCATGCATATACACAGACAAGCATGCACACACCAAATATATATGCATATACATATATCTAACTCCTGAAGTAGGAAAAGAGAGTATCTAACTTCACAGACAAAAAGGATTGAACACATGTTAACTGAATTGGAGTCCCACTTCCCAACATCTTGCACTTAAGCTCTGCAGATGAAAGGATTCTCTGCCTGGATTCAGCTCCCTTCTGAAAACTGCTAAAAGCACAATACAAAACACCAGATTTTTGTCAGGCTCGTTGTTACTCTGAGCTCTGCTTTCTGATGTCCAGAAAGCAGGGCATCCTAGGAGAGTGTTAGAAATGATGGGGGGTGAGGGAGAAGAATTCAAGTTTAACCTCGAGCAACCTGAGCATTGCATGTTTAACTTCTCTATCAATTTGCTCTTACCATGAGAACCTTTCTGTCTTTAAGTCTCTTAAAACAACAGATGGATCTGGCAAACCCACCCACACAGGTTCACCTCATGTTGTGACTTAGCTGTAGCATCCCCTGAGAACATCCACAAAATCTGGATGGCACTTAGCCTCTGCGGGCCCGTGGACACGAGCCACGATGGTAAAACGTGGTGAAGAGCTCCCTCTGAAGATTGCTGAATCACAGGAAAAGCACAATCCAAGCAGGAAAAGCATGCCTTGCACTTTTCCACAGAATTCACCTATTGCGATTGGGGGTGGTTAGGTTTCTATGAATAGGGCACCCAAGGAGAATAGCTAATAACAGACTGATCCAGAATTGAGAAAGAATAGCATGGCATCTTGCCCCAGTCATGAATAGATGACATAACAAAGAGGGAGGAAAAAGAAACAAGGAACTCAGGAGTAATGGGGAGGCCGGGGCACACCAGCCAGGCGTCTGGTGAGCACAGAGTGTGGGAACTTTCCCTTGCCTCTGAGACACACATTGTTGTCCAACAATGGCACAGAGGCTGGCGTTGCAAAGCCTCCATTTCAGAGGAGAAACCAGCAGAGGTGTTCTGCTCCTCCTCTCCCCTTTGGGAAATCCTGGGAATTGCCAGCCAGCTTGCCGTATTGTTAAAGATGTGAAATAACAACATCCAGCAGACTCTGTGTTTATAACGGGCAGAGAATGGGATCAGGAGAGTTCTCAGGGCCTCGTGACAACGTCATGCAGTAAAACTTGCTCTGAACTAGGACACTAGAGGAGCACAGTGGAGCCCCAGCTCAGACACCAACTTAACAAGAGACTTCAGCGAATAATCCCACCTCTCTGACCCAAGTGTCCTCACCTGCAAGGCAAGAAGGTTATATTAATCTGACAAGATGCCAGATTAATGCATCTGGTCATTCAACAATATTTGTTGAGCTAGAGATGCCTAAGAACTATGGAGAAAAAAAATCTTCATAAAAGAAAAGAGAGCAATATGGAAGTTGGCACACTAAAATAAGGTTATCAGAAGGCTGCTCTGAGAGGAGAGATTGAGAAGAAACTAGTAAGAAGAGAAGGAGTCAGGTGAAGATCTGGGGGAAAAGGTCCCTGGCAGAAGGAACAGCCATGTGTAGCCATAAAATAGGACATGCCTTGCATAGAGGAGGTACATCAAGGTGACCAAGAGGATGGAGTAGAGAGAACAAGAGAAAAGGCGATTGCAGAAGACTTGGAGAGATAAGTAGGAGCCAGATGGTATAAGTTTTAGAATCTGATTTTAAGTTTAATGTGTGATACAAAATCCCTGTGTGCGTGCTAAGTTGTGTATGATTCTTTGCGACCCTATGGACCATAGCCCAACAGGCTCCTCTGTCCATGGGACTCTCCAGGCAAGAATATTGGAGTGGGTGGCCATTTCCTCCTCCAGGGGATCTTCCTGACCCAGGAATCAAACTCACGTCTCTTACGTCTCCTACATAGGTTTCAGTTTCATTTCAGTTCCTCAGTCATGTTCAACTCTTTGCGACCCCATGGACTGCAGCACGCCAGGCCTCCCTGTCCATCACCAACTCCCAGAGTTTACTCAAACTCATGTCCATTGGATTGGTGATACCATCCAACCATCTCATCCTCTGTTGTCCCCTTCTTTTGCCTTCAATCTTTTCCAGCATCATGGTTTTTTCAAATGAGCCAGTTCTTCTCATGAAGTGGCCAAAGTATTGGAGTTTCAACTTCAGTATTAGTCCTTCCAAATGAATACTCAGGACTGATTTCCTTTAGGATGGACTGGTTAGATCTCCCTGCTGTCCAAGGGACTCTCAAGAGTCTTCTCCAACACCATAGTTCAAAAGCATCAATTTTTTGGTGCTCAGCTTTCTTTATAGTCCAACTTTCACATCGATACACGACTACTGGAAAAACCATAGCTTTGACTAGATGGACCTTTGTTGGCAAAGTAATGTCTCTGCTTTTTAATATGCTGTCTAGGTTGGTCATAACTTTTCTTCCAAGGAGTAAGCATCTTTTAATTTCATGACTGCAGTCACNAGAGGGTGGTCAGGGAGAAGGCTGAGTGGGCATGGGACTGAGTGTTAAATGAGTCATCTGGGCAAGTGGACAGTCGGTGATAGCTTCAGAAAAGACTAGATTTTACCTGGGCTCTGGAAGACAGGATTCTAACTGGCAGATGTTGGATAGTTTTTGCAGGTAGGGGTGATTATAAGCAAGGCTTCAAATTTGAGAAAGGGAAAAATTCACCTAGGGGTCCATGGAAAGAGTAGATTTTTCTCATTGGAGCGAAGGGTCTACTTAGGGCAATAGTGGTTTGGTGCCTGTATCAGTGAGGTTTCCATCAGCTGACAGAAACCGCACCAGTTATTTCAACAGAGAGAATTTAATACAAAGAACTGTTAACTAAGTACAAAGTTGTTAACTAAGGAACTAAGAGAACTCTAGGGTATCAGTGAGGTAGTAACTGTGGGAAACAGCCATCATCTCTAGGTATGGGGGACAAAAAGAAGAGAGATAATTTTAATGTAGAAACTTAGAGGAAGGGACCCACATGCCAGGACCCCAGTCTGAAGGGCTCAAGGAGGCTGATTCTCCAAGTGTAAAGAAAATGCTAAACTGGATTCAGTTGCTTCTGCAAGGCACTATGGCAGCAGAAGTAAAAAATAAGGCTGAAACTATACTCATGGGCACCATGCACAGACAGGAAGCAAGAAAGGAAGCAGCAAGTCCCTTCTCCCCTCCAACACTCCAGTCTCCCTCTAGTGCCCCCTACTGGCAGGGCCGACAGGAACCAACTGGCTAAGCAGAAATGTAGCCCTCAGAGTCTCCCAGTCTCAAAGAGCTGAATGCAGTGGGGGCACGAGCAGAGAGACAACTTCTTAAAAATCTCCAGGGCTGACCGACAGTGCCTTAAAGGCGAGGCTTGGAAATTTTAACTGTCTCCTGTAATAAAAGTGGGTTTCTCAGGTGGCAGTGGTGGTACTGCCTGCCAATACAGGAGACGCAGCTTCAATCCCTAGGTTGGGAAGATTCCCTGGAAGAGGGCATACCAATCCATTTCAGTATTCTTGCCTGAAGAATCCCATGGACATAGGAGCCTGGCACGCTACAGTCTATAGGGTGGCAAAGAGTCAAACATGACTGAAGCAACTTCAGTTCAGTTCAGTCGCTCAATCGTGTCTGACTCTTTGCGACCCCATGAATCGCAGCACGCCAGGCCTCCCTGTCCATCACCAACTCCCAAAGTCCACTCATACTCATGCCCATCGAGTCAGTGATGCCATCCAGCCATCTCATCCTCTGTCATCCCCTTCTTCTCCTGCCCCCAATCCCTCCCAGCATCAGAGTCTTTTCCAGTGAGTCAACTCTTTGCATGAGGTGGCCAAAGTACTGGAGTTTCAGCTTTAGCATCATTCCTTCCAAAGAAATCCCAGGACTGATCTCCTTCAGAATGGACTGGTTGGATCTCCTTGCAGTCCAAGGGACTCTCAAGAGTCTTCTCCAACACCACAGTTCAAAAGCATCAATTCTTTGGTGCTTAGCACAGCACAAATGGTATAAATAACTGGTAAAAGTTGCCTTTAGGAAAGAAAAATGGAGGGTTAAGGAATCGAAGTAAGAGAAAGACTTTGCACTGAATATATTTTCTACTTATCTTTTAACTATTCATATATTGCCTAAGTAAATTAATAAGAATTAATAGGAATTTTTTAAGGAATTAGACTATTCCATCAAGAAAATGTTGCCATTTTAATATTAGAATGTACCAAGAGAAATCAGTACCCTGATTCAATTTAATTTTCTTCCATTATACTATGGCCCTGCAAATGCATGCCTCAGGACAGGGCTGGTTGGCTAATAGTGTATTATTTGTCTGCAATTGTTTATAGATAAGGCAATACTCAAAAAACCGGATCACTGATGTTGAATTTTTAGGCACCAAAGTGAGTTTGAGGGAGTTATTTTGTGGAGAGGAACCTGTCTACATCAGGAAAGAAAAACTCTCTTCTGCAGCTCTCCCAGACTATTGTAAGAGCTTTAATTTTAATTTAGATTTAAACCATTGCAAAAGCCTTAAATTTAACTCAAATTTAAGCTGGATCTGGTATCTTCCACCAGGTGGATCTAACCACAGTTTAACTGCCATTGCTCTCAACTTTCCTGAGCACTCAGTTGTAAACACTAAGGGCTCAGCCTCAGCTCCTGCACCTCCTGCATAAAATGCTTATCAACACTTCTGGATGTCTCTCCCCAGCTCTATTCCCATCGCCATCACTCTATTATTCTATGAAATGAAGTGAAAGTCACTCAGTCACGTCTGACTCTTTGCAAACCCATCGACTATACAGTCCATGGAACTCTCCAGGCCAGAATACTGGAGTGAGTAGCTGTTCCCTTCTCCAGGGGATCTTCCCAACCCAGGGATTGAACTCAGCTCTCCTGCATTGCAGGAGGACTCTTTACCAGCTGAACCACGAGAGAAGCCCCAATTATTCTATGAGGGACAGACACATACCACCCAGTCGGTGGTGTGGATAAATAGGACAGGTCAGAAAGATTGCTCACAGATAATCCCTCCAAAGGTGAGGATTAGACTCAGCTACCTGCCATGAGTTGAATGTTCTCTTGCTTACCAGCCTGCTGAGAAGGCACACTGAAGACATTGTCAATGTGTCCCCTACTGATGTAGGTCCCACTTGGGGATACTAATAACTATAAACAATACTCTTTCCAGAGCCGCCTGTGCATCCCCAGGACTGTGCCAGTGATGACACTAGCCATTCATCTGTATGCTCCCAGCCCACAGCAACATCGCCCTAGGCTTGGTCATATGCACCTTCAAGGATTTGAGGAACAGCCAGTAGAACCACCAGATGATGTAGTCTTCAGACATCTGTGAGATTTCTCTGAAACACAATCACCATCAGTTACTTGGGGAAAGTTTCCTGAAGGACAACTGACTCATTGTTTATTCTGTGGGTGTTTATCCCTCCAGATGGAGTCATTCAATTGGAAAAGTTCTTAAGAAATTTGTTCCTGATTTTAGATGAAGAGATCTGTGACACCAGGCATTCAAGTCAGCCTCATCTCACTGGCCACAGGCCGAGGCAGAGCTGGGGCAACCCAAGTACACCCAGGCTGCTCCTGGATTAACCCCTTGGGCCAAGTGGAAATGTCAGCACAGAGACTTCAGGAGAATGCCACCTGCCTTTCTGAAGTAGACCCTGATGGTTTGTAGAACTTGATCAGTTTAGTCCAGGGCCCTGGGGAGCAGTCTGTACTGTAGGTTGGCTCCATCCTGCTACTTGATAGTTAGAAGTCTTAACTAAATGCTGTATAAAATTATTAAGGGCTTCTCAGGTGCTCAGTGGGTAAAGAATCTGCCTGCAATGCAGAAGACCCAGGTTTGATCCCTGGTTCAGAAAGATCCCCTGGAGAAGGAAGTGGCAACCCATTCCAGTATCCTTGCCTGGAGAATCCCATGGACAGGGGAGCCTGGCAGGCTACACTCCATAGAGTTGCAAAGCATTGGACAAAACTGAATAACTGAGCACGCATGCACAAAATTATTAAATGGAATCGGTTTCAGCCTTTGTTGGTCCTATTCATCAAGCCTCAGCCCTGAAAATTACCTATTTCCTCCTACCCTGTGGCCTCCCTGCTGTCACTGAGGGGTAAGACATCAAGGGACTTGATTAATGCCACATACACCTAAGCTATAAAATCAGGGATATTAATACCCCTGGGAGCAAGACTTGACCAATGGGGGATGAAAGCTGGGAGAGAAATTCCTCTCAAATCCTCCTTAAGAAAACTTTAGGACATCTATTCATTATAATATTTATCTATAAAAAAGTAATTAAACTTTACTCATATCACCTGTTCAGATTAGCACTGGCTCCCACACATGGCCTGACTGGTCACATGTCACACACATATACCACAGGAGACATCCCAGTGGATGAATGAGAACTTCACAAAGGAAAGAAGCTTTCAGGGATCTCTCACTTGTTTGTTTGTCTTCCCTATATGGCCACATTGGCTTTGGGCAGGTCAGATTTGGGCTGTGAATCATGGGGTCACAAACAGTCGGACACGACTGAGCGACTGAACTGAAGTGGGATAGCATAAGGAAAATAGGTTTTGGATAGAACCGGGTTCAAATCCCAGCTCTTCCACTTACCAGGTGTGTGACTTCGGGCAAGAGGTTTAACCTCTGAGGTTCACTGTCCTCACTTACATAAGGGGGACAATCTTGCCTACCTCAGTGTTGCTTTGACGGGATCAAATTAAATAATAATGTAAAACATTAGAAAACAGCAACATTTGAGCTATTCGAGCACCCAGACATGGGCTGTGTTAGATTTACATAAAAAATGACTCGTGTTTATCACTGGGCCCTCATGGAGAACGAATGCATAGAAGAACACAGAGGGTATCGAATGCGGACTTTTGTAGGTTGGCTATGGTTTTTTGTTTTTGTTTTAATGTTTGCTCTGTTTTCAGTTTTCCCCATGGAGAATCCCCTGTGTTAGTCACTTGTGTTTGCCTGTCACACACACAAAACTCACAGATGAGATGGCATATCCTTTAGTTGGGAAGAGAACCTCACCAAATGCCAAGGCTTCCTGGGGAAGCTGTAATCTCGTTGCCCACAGACTGACCAGGAGAGGTAGCAAAGGTCACTAAGGATGTCCTAACTTATGTGGGCAGAGGGCTTGTGATGTCACTTGACTTATGCTAAGTCAGTTTTACACCAGTTGCAGGTTGTAAGGAAAAAAAAAAAAAAGACTTTTCCAAGGCAACACTACCCAGTCATGGGACTAATTTCAAGGGTCTAAAAAAGTTTTTAAAATCTTTCTTGGGATACTAACAGATTCCCACACATCCACTCTTGAGGCCTTTAAAAACTACCAATGAAATGATTTTTCGCTGATGAGTACATTCCAGAGGATGGACTGAGACCTGTTTTGTTTCTCCTTTTTGAAATGATTTTTAAATACATAAACACATCAATGACCTATACAAAATGAATTGGTGTCTGGATCTTTCTTGGAAGAGCCTTGAGTTGAAAATTCAAAGCATGTGTGCTCCGAGGCAAAGATCTCAGACTATTTATACACATGTCCTTGGCTCCATTTAGCAGGGGGCAATGACATGGGAAGGGAGAAGGGGTCCCTGTTCCAGGCTTCCTGAGACACCATCTCAAACCAGCCCCACAGGCGTGTTCTTGATTCCGAATAAAGGGGACCTCCTTAGGGTTCAAGGAAGAAGCCCTCTCTGCCTGAATTACACAGTGACTAGAGGTAGTGGAAGAGACTGTAGAAATGAGCTCTTCTGACAACTAGCCCCACCGAGAATTCTCATCCTCAGCAATGCCATCGAGTAGCATCTAGCCTGGGTCTGATTACATCCAGAAACTGGATGCTCATTGCCACTTAGGATGAACCATTTCCATAGTTAAACAGTGACATGTTTCTGGAACTGCTTTTTAAACTTGAGCCAAAGCCAGGCACTGAGCTATAACCCCAGCTTTCTAGGAAGCAAAGTTTTCCTCTACCATGGGGGCTGCGGAGAAACACACTATGAAATCAGAGCAACCAGCAATTCTGGTTTGCCTGGGACTGTCCTAGTTGTAGCACTGAAAGTCCCATATCCTAGGAAACTCTAGGTGAAATATGACATAGGGCTATAAACCTCAGGCTTTCTAGTCACGGGGACTTGAGTTAGAGTCCCAGGTTCACTGTTTAACATGTTGCAGAGCTTTAGGCAAATGAGTTCTTCATTCTAAGCCTCAGTTTCATCACCTATAAAATGGGGATAATAGTATCACCTCACAGAGTCTAAGAATTAAACAAGAACTATGTAAGAAGAGTAATGTATCAGAAAAGCTTAGTAGAGTGCCTTGCACATGGTGAGGGTTTATAAATGATTGCAAGTAAGGCTACAATGAGTGTACTTTGACATATGTTGACCAAAATTTTCCTTCCTTCCAATTTCCAATCATATTTCTTTCATCCTGTAAAATATTGCAGAGCAAGTCTATTCCTCATCCAAATGAAAACCCTTCAAATATCTGAAGGCTGCAGCCTGCTCCATGCCACTCACTCTCTACCCTCAACCCTGTGCCATTCCAATCTCTTCTTTTCCAGACTAAACATCCCTTTGCCTTTGACCATTGCTCATGTGTTCCAGGGCTTCGGTCCTCTTGTTAACCTTCTTCTAGATCTATCTCTTTTGGAGCTCAGGCCAAGAACTGAGCACAATTCCTTGATATTGTCCGCCCAGCGTGAGGATGCTTGGACGATCACCTCGTTTCTTCTGGATGCTCTGTTTCCATCACATGGCCTCAGATCACATTAGTTTTTTGGCAGCCTTAACCCAGTTGGCTTATGTTAATCTGACAGTCAGCTAACACCCTTGGGCCCTTCTCTTGTAAGCTCTTAAGTGAGGTCTCCCTTGTTCTGGTTTCAGCTGATTCTTTAAGCACAAAAGCAAGAGGCTAAATTTGTCCCTATTAATTTTATCGTGTTGATTTCAGCCTGTCCTCCCCAGTTGTTAAAATGTTTATGGCTACTTTGCCTGTCAGCCAACAAACTAGCTGTTTTTGTCAGTTTTGTGTAATCTTTAAATTTGATAAGAATGCTTCAACTAGTTTATTAAAAATACTGAATTTGAGGCCAAGGACAGAATCATTCAGAAGTTCTATAAAGGTTAAGTCTGGTTAATATTAAAACTTCTACCATTTGTACAGTAATTGCTACAAGTCAGGTACTGAGTTAGATGATTATAAACATGATCTCATTTCACAACCCACAATTCTTCAAGGTAAATACAAGTGTCCTCTTCTTACAAATGAGAAAACTGAGTCTCAGAAATGTCAAATGCCTTAGTCAGTCAAACAGCTAGTAAGTGTTGTAGCTGCATTCTGCAACTATATTTGTCTAATAACAAAGTTGCTGCTGCTGCTGCTAAGTCGCTTCAGTCGTGTCCAACTCTGTGCGACCCCATAGACGGCAGCCCATCAGGCTCCACTGTCACTGGGATTCTCCAGGCAAGAACACTGGAATGGGTTGCCATTTCCTTCTCCAATGCATGAAAGTGAAAAGTGAAAGTGAAGTCACTCAGTCGTGTCCGATTCTTAGTGACCCCATGGACTGCAGCCCACCAGGTTCCTTTGTCCATGGAATTTTCCAGGCAAGAGTACTAGAGTGGGTTGCCATTGCCTTCTCCATAACAAAGTTGAAATTCTTTCTACAATGTCATGCTGCCTATGGAAGGGAGTTGTTAAGACCATTTAAAAAGTCTTTAAACCAAAGCCCTATTTGCAACCCCAAGGTTAGGTAAAGCTCCATCACCTCCATCCCACCTGCTTCACACTTCCCTATAGTCTTCACCTCAGTGACCCACAGCCACGACTTAGGGTGTAAACACTGCTCCTCATACAACTCTGCTTTTACTAGGCCCCTGTCTTTCCTCACTCCATCCTCACCTTTGCTCCCTTCTTCCCACTCTACGTTTAATACTCCCGTTAGTTTTCAAGAAACCTTAATGCATTTTTACTCTTTTTACATGTTTACATTACTTTTTACATTTTTATTCTTTTCCTAGTACATTCCCCCTTAGCAACACCTGACATTAAACTAAAACCTAAGGGCAAGGCTTCCCTCATCGATGTCTCTCATAGAGATCTACTCATTAAATCAATGGTTCACTTAATAAGTACCTACTGAGAAAATGCCGTGTGCTGAGACAGTGGGGAAAAGTGGAAACAGTGGGGGAAAAGTGGTCCCTGCCCTTATTGAGCTTATAATCTAGGGGAGGAATAGATAAACAACTACACAAGTAAATAAGTACTTACTTACAAATATGTCTTGCAAAGCAGAGGCTCAGTGTTTTATGAGAATATACAGTACCAGCACATTTTATAGCCCAGATGATAAGAAAGGCCCCCTTTTTTTTACCCCTGGCTATGCCATGCAGCTTGTGGGATCTTAATTCCCTCACCAGGGGCTGAACCCAGGCCCTTGACAGTGAAATCACAGAGTCTTAACCTCTGGACTGCCAGGGAATTCCTGAAAGCCCTCCTCTTTTAAAAGAAATATTTATTTTATTTGTTTAACATCTATTATGTCTCAGATAGTAGTAGCACGTATTATATATGGCATAATCTATAGGTAAACAGTGTTTAGAAAAGACAATGGAAGAAAAGTAACCTTGATAATACAGTGTGATACCTGATGTGTAGAAGATAAGCATGAGAGCATTTGAATAAGTGTTAGGAATCAGAGAGAAGTTCTCAGCCTCATTTTGATGCATAAAAATTACTAAGCCAGAAAAGGGGACATTCCAGTCAATGGGAAGAGTGTAGACAAAGCTTTGGAAGCAATTATATCCTAACACACTTGGAGATCTGCAAGGAGTTCACCGTTGTTAAAGCAGAGAGTATGTTTCAGGGTAAGGATGATTTTGACCCATCTCACAGCCAATCCAAGCCTTATAAGTAAAAAAACATCTTCAAGGATAGATAGTGCTTCACAATATAATGTTCAGTTACAGATAGATTATAATTACAATATTTGTGCCAGAAAAAGCTATTTGTGACTATCTGAAAGAGATAGATGGTACACACGCACATGTCTCTGTGTGTGTGTGTGTGTGAATGTATACATGCAGAGGTGGATTGGAAGTTAAAACACACTAGATTTCAAAATTATTTTATAAGCCACATACAACAATTTGACTAGGAATTTGTTTGTTGTTCAGGTTATAATATAAAATATGGCCAAAAATGTAGCTATGACACTGCATAAACAAAAGGAAAATAAAGTACAATGATCCCATTACTGATCACCCATACTGGCATGCATCTCATTAGTTAGACTACGTTAAAGTGTGTTTAAATATCCAACTGATGAAAGGAGCTGGCGTTTTTTTTTAAGTTGGATTGTCGGGCAGCAATTTGTCCTGCATATGTTGCCCACAGTCATTAATCAGAAAGGAACTATTACTTCCCTATGGAATTCAGCTTCAGTTATTTTCCTCTTGAACTTATCTAGGAATCCCTGACATGGAGAGTCGTGCTACACCCATTTTTAATTGGAAGATTCAGCTCATCCTTCAAATGTATTTCCTGAAGCTGAAATCTTTCTCTTTATTAGTTAGAAGGTACCAACTGAAGTTGAGTTTTCTCCCATCTTTCACATACGTCTTTCTGTCACTGTTAAGGACTATGGAAATTAATTTTAAGCAAAGGGTTGAAAGCCTGCATGTGGGGCTGTTTAAACAAAACCACATCTTTAGCCACAAATTAACTGAACCAGATGATCTAGAAACTCAACTTTGAAAAGCTTACTCTGCACTAAGGTTTTTGTTTGGTTTTGATTTTATTTCTTAAATAAAATAACAATTGAGGTTTGGAGAAAGTGAACAGAGCCTCAAAGAAAATCTTGGGCTATCTTTTTAAAAGTTTTATATGCTAACAAATTATTTTACTTCTGAAAGACTGCCTTTAATTTCTGATTTCTTTTTTAAGTTAAGAAGCCATATCATAAGGGGTATAGGTTACTGAGACATCGATTTTTCCCCCACACCAGATTCACTGTGTAATACTACTCTATTGCTTAGACCCATCACTCATTATTAGCAGAGTAAATAGAAAACTTATTTCATTACTGGACTATAGTTTTAATTTTCACTTGCCCTCTGTCCTTAGCTCTGCTCTGCTAATACCAATGGATAAGATGCAAATATGGAAGCGATGCTCAACAAATTTGCAGATGACAAAAATCCAGAAAGGATAGCAAATATCACTGATAAAAGAATCAAGGTTCAGAAAGAGCATGAGAGACTTAAACAATGGCCCAAATATAACAAATAGAATGAATGAGTAGAAAATCCTATACTTGGGTTCAAAAATCAACTGTGATGGCTATAAGTCTCTGTGTGGGAGAGATCTGGGAAATTTTAAATAATAAAATCAATACGTGTTGACAGTGTGATATGATTCTAAAAGAAATCTAATGGCTCTTTATGGTGCACTCATAAATACAGAATATCAAGAATGAGAAAGTAGATAGCTCAGTACTGAATTCAGTCTGGGCACATATTAGAGTATGTTTGGGATATGCTTGGTTAAAAAAAAAAAAAAAGCCTGAATTCACGTTGCAAGAGAATGTTTTCAGGGACTAGATTATTTAACCTAAAGATAGGACTTGGAGAACCAATAGCAGGTATCATCAAATAGTTAAAAGGGGACTCTGTGTGTTGATGGATGGCAGAAACCAACACAATATTGTAAAGCAATTATCCTTCAATTAAAATAAATAATTTTTTAAAAATGATTCAATTTACTGTGCATAGACCCATAGAGGAAGAACTAAGATTAATGAACCCACATTTTAGGAAAGCAGGATTTCAGTGCAAAGGAACGGACTTTTTTGTAGTCAGACCATTAGTAAGGCAAGGATGGAACAGGTTGCTACGAGTCCTCAGCTCTTCAGTGGTGGTGCTCGAGTTCAGGCTGGACAACCCCAGCTAGGAATGTCAGCAAACATCACAGTGAGGATTCCAGCATCATGTGGATTATTGGACTGGACAGTCTATGATCCAACCTTTTTGGACAAACTCAGCTATTACAAAGGGACTCTGGGCCCCTGCAAGGCACAAGATTTCTTTCAGCTGTCATAAAATATAGCTTTGAGTGTGGTAAAGCTGACAGAAAGCTAATATTTTAATTGTTATGCATGGGATCTAAGCCAAAAAGTCAAGAAGCAATATATTTTAGTAATGTACATCAGCCTGAGAAAGGGACCACGATTTTATTATGTGGCCCTTCTTCCAACTGGGTGAGATCATACTCATGTTTCCAAGAACATTGCCCAGACCTTGTGGGGACTGCAGGGTGAAGTAATGCCATACTTGGGCCTTTCAGAAAAATGATGGCTGACAACGAGCCCAACTCAGGAGCCCTGAACACAAATCTAAGGACCTTTGAGTCAGAGCAGAGAATACGAAGACCTACAAAGACAGAAGTCTCAGAGACTAAATGGGGAATTTATCTACAGAGTTTTCAGACAAGGTATCTTTAATACTTGGATTTCCATCACGATGCATTCAATACAAGCAGCAATTCCACATGATGTCCTGATTGACTTTATATAGTATATCCTCTAATGAAAGCTGGGGTCTGGGGTGTGCCGTAAAACCTAGAATCCTCATTTCCTTAGTTTTGTTGGAGATATTTTCCTTATTATGTGAAAATACTTCACCACCACCCACCTTCTCTCTTCTCAGAAAATCCCGGCCCCCACTACTTGACACCATGTTCACTCTCAGAACTGCAGAACTAATAGTCAGAAGCATGAAAACTTTATCTCCCTCAAGCCACAAGAGGAACAACTAGAAGAAAAGGAAAAGCAAATGGACTCTGTACTTTAAAAAACCTAAGCTCTTCTACCAGAAGTTGAGGGGGAAGGGGTTGCTATCTAGCCTAGTTAAGTGAGAGCTTTCTTATAGTCAGCTGTACCCAAGAAAACAGACTCATAGAAACAAAGGGTAGACTTGTGATGGCCAGGGACCAGAGGAAGGGAGAATGGGGAGTTACTGTACGATAATTTCTGTCTTGCAATGTCAAAAGTTCTGGAGAGTTGCTGTACAACATTGGGACTATCATAAACGATCCTGTGAGTGAGGGAGTGAAAGTTGGTCAGTCATGTCCGACTCTTGGTCACCCCATGGACTGTAGCCCACCAGGCTCCTCTGTCCATGGAATTCTCCAGGCAAGAATACTGGAGTGGGTTGCCATTCCCTTCTCCAGGAGATCCTCTTGACCCACAAATTGAACCTGGGTGTCCTGCATTATAGGCAGACTCTTTACTCTCTGAGCCACTGGAGAAGCCCAAACAACACTATGCTGTACACTTACAATTTTGTTAAGAGGGTAGATCTCATATTATCTGCTTTTTGTCACAATAAGAAAAGATATTTTAACCCCCAAAAGATAAGTTCAGCCAGGTTGCAGATTATAAGATCAATGCAAAAATTCTTTTTGTGTGCATTTCTTTATAAAGCTTTGAACATATATAAACCAAAATTAAAAATAGATGCCATTTTAAATTGTACCAAAGAAAATGAAACAAAACATGTACAGGATCTGTATGCTTTAATTATGTATATAATGAAAGACATCAAAGAAGACCAGTATAATTGGAGAGTACATAGGTTGGAAAATTCAAAATAATGAGTGTCAGTTCTCCCCAAATTGATGCATAAGCTTAGCACAATCCATATCAAAATCTCAGCAGAGTCTCTTGTAGAGACAGACAAGCTTATTCTAAAATTTATATGGACCTATATAAGCAAAGGACCTAGATTAGCCAAAACCAGGATAAAACCATCAAACATTGTGTAAGTTGCTACTTGCACTTTTTTCACTTTTATTATCACTTTTGTGTGACTACTTTACCTACATATGCAAGGTCAGGGAACTGATAAAACAAGATACACTCACCATTGAGCCCAAAAGATTTTATGACCTCGTACTAGGTTTTCTTTCCTTACTCTTTAGTGTAAGATCAAGAATAAGTCTAATTATGAAAAATTCATAGCTGTTCACATATTCCAGAGGGCCTCATCTTCCTCTGACTCTACTGAGGATCGAAAATAGAATAGGTGGTTCCTTGTTCCCTCATAATCTTTGAAAATTTTTCCAGTCATCCAATCCAGTCAATTAACTTAATTTTTTTATTGCTTTGAAATAAAAGGATTATTTGTGCATAAAATCAATCTGTAGCTATGAGACTTGTGAATACACAGTATTTGTCTTTTTTCCCAACTATAGTCTTGATTTAGGATTTTTGATGTCTTTGGGATTTTTTTTTTTTTTTTTGCCCTTACTACGTGACTTGCAGGATCTTAGTTCCCCAACCAAGGATTGAACCTCAGACCACATCATTGAAAGTATCAAGTCTTAAGCAGTGGACCACGAGGGACGGTCCCAGTTTTGGATTTTTTTCACCAAATNTTTGGGTTTTTTTTTTTTTTTTTTTTTTTTTTTTTTTTTTGCCCTTACTACGTGACTTGCAGGATCTTAGTTCCCCAACCAAGGATTGAACCTCAGACCACATCATTGAAAGTATCAAGTCTTAAGCAGTGGACCACGAGGGACGGTCCCAGTTTTGGATTTTTTTCACCAAATAGGGGTTAAAAGCATGGAGTCTGAACACACACAGTCTGGATTTGAATTCTCTTTATCCTGGTAACTGCATACCTACCTCTCTTGTGCCTCTGTTTTCTTATCTACAAGATGAAAATTAAATAACAACCTCATAGGGTTATTGAGGATTAAACAAATCAATATTTTCAAAGCCCTTAGAATAACACCTGGCATATAATAAGTGCTGTAAAATTGCTATTAATAGTTTTTACCCAGGTTGTCCCAATTGGTTTTCTCTTTATATTTTTCCTTTTCCCTTATAAATACCTCATTCCCACTCTCAAGCTTAACTTGGAAAGGATGAGATTTTTCTTCATTACATCAAGACAAAGTGTTATTGTTGGATCCCTCTTTAGGTGGAGACCACATGATTGCATTAAACCTTGTACTATTGTAACTTTCTGAAATGTGAAGCTGACTGGTGTGATGACTGTGGTCAGAGATAAACAGTGCCAGGATTTGAACCTGACATACCTGCTGGGAAGCTAATGAGAGCTGCAAAACCCGGAGCTCACCACATCCAAGTAGAGAAAAACATTTCCCCTCCTTCCCCCTAAAGGAGCCCAGGGATTTCTCCCACTAACTAAGACGCATGCTCCTCGACAAAAGAAGCCACCATGGTGAGAAGCCCATGTACCACAACTGGAGAGTAACCCCCTCTTGCCACAAGTAGAGAAAGCCCATGTGCAACAAGAAGACACAGAGCAGCCAAAAATAAATAAATCATTATTTTTAATGGCACCAGATTCAGGAGGTTTGCAAGTTATTGCTAAATTCAAAGAACAATCATTCCCGTGTTATTTTATTTCAGAGGATGGTGGGGGGAGAGGCTACGGAGGTTTTCCTAATTCATTTTATAATTCTATCATAATACTGATGCCAAGACTTGATAAAGCTATTCCAATAAGGAAAACTAGCATGCTTATAATTAACAAAAATTAAAGTCTGAAACCAGATATCAACAAATCAAATCCAGTAATATGTTAAAATAGTTATAAGTGAAGCTTATTCCAACTAAGTGAAGCTTATTCCAGAGAATCAAGATATTGATTTTAAGAAATATATTAGTAAAATAATTACATTTAAAAATTAAAGGAGAAAATACATGGTTACAGAAGTACAGACCAGAAAAACTTTTGAGATATTGGAACAGATATTTCTGATCTTAAAACACTCTATAAAATCAGAATACTTTCTAAACGTGAAAAAATAAATTAAGCAAATCAATAAATATTGGGGGGAAAAACAAAAATAATTATTTGCAGAGGATTTGGCACATGCCTGAAAAATAAAGAAGACTATTGACCCTAATTAGAGAATTTAGTAAATTGGCTAGATAAAAGATATAAATGGTGAAGAACAAAGAAGCCTGGTGTGCTGTAGTCCATAGGCTTGCAAACAGTGGGGCATGACTGAGCGAATGAACAACAGCAAGATACAAATATATAAATTTATTAAATTATTTCTATATTCAGTTCAGTTCAGTTCCGTCGTGTCTGACTCTTTGCAACCCCATGAATTGCAGCATGCCAGGCCTCCCTGTCCCATCTCCCAGAGTTCACTCAGATTCACGTCCATCGAGTCTGTGATGCCATCCAGCCATCTCATCCTCTCGTCCCCTTCTCCTCCTGCCCCCAATCCTTCCCAGCATCAGAGTCTTTTCCAATTAGTCAACTCTTCCCATGAGGTGGCCAAAGTACTGGAGTTTCA
>SJYV01048526.1:917599-935284 GCA_006410875.1 Neotragus pygmaeus | reverse complement strand
AAAAATAAAGTCTGACACTGTTTCCCCATCTATTTCCCATGAAGTGATGGAACCGTATGCCATGATCTTCATTTTCTGAATGTTGAGCTTTAAGCCAACTTTTTCACTCTCCTCTTTCACTTTCATCAAGAGGGTTTTTAGTTCCTCTTCACTTTCTGCCATAAGGGTGGTGTCATCTGCATATCTGAGGTTATTGATATTTCTCCCGGCAATCTTGATTCCAGCTTGTGTATATTAGCACTTTAAAAAGAAAATAGTGTGTAGGGGTGCTTAATAAGAAACTCTACAAAATAGTGACAAAACCTAGAAACACATTATCATTCTAGGACATGAAGATGGAAAGAATTAACAGCATTAAAAAGTCTTATCCTCAAGTTAATGCACAAATTTAATGTAATATCAATTATAATCATACAGAATATGAATGTTTTTGGTGTGAGGGTAGGGTAAGATTGGAACTATATAAAATAATTCTCAAATTCACCAGGAAAATGAATGTCTAACAATTTTGTAAGAAAATTCTGAAAAAGAACAGTGATTACAGGACAAACCTGCCAGTTGTTACCCACTGTAAGGTTTGTGTAAACAGACAATTATGGTACAGGAACAACACAGGAGAGTAGATCAGTGGACCAGACTATAGAACAAATTGAAATATATTCAGACATTTGCATTTAATAAAAAACAGCACTTCCGTTTACTGGGTAAAGAAGTATTCTCTGAAAAGATATTGATGTTGAGACAAGCCAGTATCCATGCAGAAGAAAATGCTAAATCCTAAAATAAATTTCAGGCAAAAGGAAGTAAATGAGAAAAAACTATATATTTTAAATGGTGAAACTTTTTTGTAATTCTGAAATATAGGTCTTACTAAACAAGAAACTCAGAAGCCATAAAGAGAAAAAAGCACAATAAAACCGACCAAATAAAAANTAAATCCTAAAATAAATTTCAGGCAAAAGGAAGTAAATGAGAAAAAACTATATATTTTAAATGGTGAAACTTTTTTGTAATTCTGAAATATAGGTCTTACTAAACAAGAAACTCAGAAGCCATAAAGAGAAAAAAGCACAATAAAACCGACGAAATAAAAATCTAAAGTTTCTCTATAGAAAATAAGCCCATAAACTATATAAAAACACAATATAAAGGAGACAAATGGTTAAATTTTCTAATATAGCCAGTTCATTTCTGAGGTATGAGATGAATGGAAAGGAAAACAATTAATCTCTATTTTATATTCTTTTAAGTGTAGGAAATTACAGGTAACTTTAACTTTTTGAGGTTGCTCAGTAGTTTTCAAATAAAACTAAGAATAATTGCATTGGAAGCAGAAGCCAGATTATGACAGATTAAGGAAGTGAAGGGAATTGATAAAATACAAGAAACTAATGACAGGAAAGCATTTGATAGGGAAAATGAGATAAAGGGAAAATGAAGGTATTTTTTAGATTGTCGATATTTTTGCAACTAGAGGAGAAAGAGCCAGTAGAAGAGGGATATGAAAGACAGAAAAGAGGTAGAAAATGAGACCCAGGATATAAGAGGATTACGTTAAGATTAAAGAGAGACTGCTTCCTATGAGGTGGGATAGGATCTCTCATAGACAAGGTTTAAGGAAGACAGTAATAGAACAGAGATAATGCCTTGCTGCTTATGGTCTCCACTTTCTCTTTGAAGAGGGGAAGACTATGAATATACTGCTGGCTGAGAATGAGACAAATGAAAAGGGATAGAATTTCTAAATAAAATACTACATTTTAAAACAACTGCTGTTGAGGAAAAGAAAACAAGCTGATGAAGGACAAGAAAGGATTCTGAGCTTCGTGGAAGCTGGAGTTCATATTAATACCAACCTGGCGGGTCATATAGTTTTTTTTCCAGCTGTATCCCTACAACAGAGAGCAGAGCACAACACTGGAAGAAGGATTCACCTAGAGTGAAAGACTGACTGGGTAGATGGGGCGAGCATGCAAAAGGGTGGAGGGAATTGAGGACGTTACAACGGTGATCAGTGAAATCCAAGCCTGGTGGGGAGTGAAATGAAGATAGGAGATAGGGAATAAACCAAGACAGTAGCTTCCAAACTTTTTGTGGACCGGGATTGCCTTCAGAGGAGTCCAGGCATGTACTCTGAAAAATGCTAGTCTAGAAGAATAGAGATACATAGAAGAGACTTGAGATCCCAAGAGTCAAAAATACAGAAGAGGGAGTAAGACTGTTCTGAAGGAAGTTTGGATGTGGCTTTGACCTTGGTGCACTTTCGGCAGAGGGAGTGTGAGTTTTCTGCAAATGTTGCTATCACACATTAGATATTCTTTGCTTTGACGTCTCCATTACAGAAGATAAAGATGCTATTTTTCCCTCCCTGTATTTAGTTAAGGGTTAACTATCATACTGAGAAGTTAGTTTTTGTCTTTTAAAAACAACAACAACAACAACAATTGCTTACTCCACTTGAGCTTAAGACCTGGAGAGATAATATACCCAGGAGATTTCCCAACCTAACAGTTTTCATCATTAGGAGGCAGGTGAAATACTGTCTGTCGTGGCTTCGCTTTTTTGAAATATGATTAACATATTGGAGCCTTGTTGTTTAGTCACTCAGTCTTGTCCAATTCTTTTGTGACTCCTTGGACTGTAGCCTGCAAAGTTCCTCTGCTCATGGGATCTCCCAGGCAAGAATACTGGAGGGGGTTTCCATCTCCTTCTCCAGGGGACCTTCCCAACCCAGGGATCAAACCCAGGTCTCCTGATTTGCAGGCAGATTCTTTACCACTGAGCCACCAGGGAAGACAAATTGGGACCTATAATGGCTAATTTAATGTGTCAATGTGACTGGGCTAAAGGATACCAGATATTAATAGCTAGTCAAATGTTATTTCTGGGTATGTCTGAGAGTGTCGCTGAAAGAAATTAACATTTGGGTTAGTGTACTGAGTAAAGAAGACATCCTCACCATTGCAGGTGGGCATCATCTAATCCACTGAGAGCCTGAATAGAAGAAAAGGAGGAGGCAAGGCAAATTCGTTCTCTGTTTGAGCTGGAGCATCCATCTCCTGCCCTCAGACATCAGTGTTCCAGGTTCTTAGGCCTTTGGACTCAAATTGAGTTAAACCAACTTTCTTGGTTCTTCACCGTACAGATAGCAGATCATGCAAATTCTCAGCCTCCATACCTTGTAAGCCAATTCCTGTAGTAAATCTCCTCTTATATAATCATTCCTCAGTATCTACAGGGGACTGATTCCAGAACACATTGACTACCAAAATCCAAGGATGATCAAGTCCCATAGTTGGCCTTACGTATCTTAAGTTCCAAATCCACAGAATCAACCAGCCATACACCATATAGTATGTGCAGGTGTGCATGCTAAGTCACTTCAGTCATGTCCAATTCTTCACGACCCTATGGACTGTAGCCTGTCAGACTCCTCCAGAAGACTGGAATGGGTTGCCATTTCCTTCTCCAGGGTACCTTCCCAACCCAGGGATCAAATCCATGTCTGCCTGCATCTCCTGCATTGCAGATGGATTCTTTTCCACTGAGCCACCTGGGAAGCCTCACCATGTAGTACTATAGAATGTATTTACGAAAAGAAATTTGCATACAAGTGGACTTGCACAGTTCAAACTCAAGTTGTTCAGGGGTCAACAATATATACTATTGGTTCTGTTTCTCTGGAAAACCCTAATACATTAAGTAATAATTCTAATACTAAACTAAGTGTAGTAAGGAATATAAAGAAACAAATGTCATGATACAGTCTTCATGGTACTCAGAGTCAAGTTGCTCCAGCTCAGGAAATAGTCAGTGAAAGCTGCTGAGCAGCATTTAATGAATCTTGTTCATTTAGTCATGTCATTTATTCATTTACTGTAAAACACTTCCTGAATTCCAAATAATAGTGTTTATGCTAGTGAGGAATGTCCATTCTTCAGAACCTTATTAATTATACAGAAGCCACCTAATCCACTCTTTAGATTGGCAGTTTCTTTTATCTCTATTTTTTTTAACATTTCCATTTCCACAGGTTTAGAGGTAGTTGTGGATTATGGCTTTTTTTTTTAGAAAATATAGTGCCAGCATTTTTCCCTCAGGCCAGCAATTCATGGGCTTTAAGATATTTGCCGTTGTGTGTGCGTGTGTGTGTGTGGGGGGGGGTTGTTGTTGTTGTTTAATTTATTTGGCTGCACCTAGTCTTAGTTTCTGGAGAAGGCAATGACAATCCCTCCAGTACTCTTGCCTGGAAAATCCCATGGATGGAGGAGCATGGTGGGCTGTAGTCCATGGGGTTGCTAAAAGTCGGACATGACTGAGCGACTTCACTTTCACTTTTCACTTTCATGCATTGGAGAAGGCAACGGCAACCCACTCCAGTGTTCTTGCCTGGAGAATCCCAGGGACGGGGGAGCCTGGTGGGCTGCCGTCTATGGGTCACACAGAGTCGGACATGACTGAAGCGACTTAGCAGCAGCAGCAGTCTTAGTTTCAGCACATGGGACCTTTGATCTTCACTGAAGTATGTGAATTCTTAGTTGCAGCATGTGGGATCTAGTTCCCTAACCAGGGATTAAACCTGCACCCTCTGCAATGGGAGCACGAAGTCTTAGCCACTGGACATCCAGAGAAGTCTCTCAGATATTAATTTAGTGTGATAATTATATTTGCTTTCATAATGAGAAGTCTGTGTCATTTGAGCACTGGCTCAGGGTCACATGATGAGAGCATGGACCCCATTCCTGAATTCACTGACAAACTAGAGCCAGGAGATAAGATGGTGCCAAAGTCACACCATCACCATTCAAAGAACTTGCCAAACCTATTTCAACTTTTTTGTTGTTGTTAGCACAAAACATTATGAATAAATAAAGGGCCAGAATACACCTCACCTAAATGCCCTCCAAACTACAAACAATGTTGTAGTTTGGCAACCCAAAAGGAATAAAGTTGAATCAAGTAACAAGGGGAAATCTTATCTTATTCGTGTTAAACCTGCTCTAATGCCTCTGTTATGTGACTCACCACACAGAGAATCACTCTATTTTTCTTCTGGTGGAACTTGGGGACTCTAAAATTTTTGTTTGTATATATTAACTTTTAAGAACAGAACTTCACTTAATGAAGCTATTGCTGCTAAGTTGCCTCAGTCGTGTCCGACTCTGCGCAACCCCAGAGACAGCAGCCCACCAGGCTCCCCTGTCCCTGGGATTCTCCAGGCAAGAACGCTGGAGTGGGTTGCCATTTCCTTCTCCAATGCATGAAAGTGAAAAGTGAAAGTGAAGTCGCTCAGTCGTGTCCGACTCTTAGCGATCCCATGGACTGTAGCCCACCAGGCTCCTTCATCCATGGGATTTTCCAGGCAAGGGTACTGGAGTGGGGTGCCATTGCCTTCTCCGAATGAAGCTATTACCTCTCTATAAAATTGGTGGATTAATAGCACAATTTCCAAACCCTCGTGTATTTTTGTTGTTGTTATACAACATAGTGATTCAATATTTTTATACATTATAAAATGATCACATTCATAAGTCTAGTTACCATCTGTCATCATGCAAAATTAGAGAAGTCCAAATTAACAGTGGGGACAAAACCAAGGATAAAAGAAAAATCTGAAAGGTCTTCTGGCACCTACAGCTACAGTGAACATTAAACACAACCTAACTTACATCATTGGCTCCTCTGCTTCTCAGGTCATTCAGTCCGAACTGGACTACAGTTTTCTGGGCCTCCAGCTGGCAGATGGTTGACCTCTCCATAACTGCACAAGCTAGTGCCTTATAGAAAATCTTCTTGCATGTCTGTCTCTCTGCATGCGTGCTCAGTCGCTTCAGTCATGTCTGACTCTTTGTGACCCCACAGACTATAGCACACCAGACTTCTCTGTCCATGGGACTCTCCAGGCAAGAACAATGAAGAGGGTTGCCATGCCCTCTTCCAGGGGAGCTTCCTGATCGAGGGATCGAATCAATGTCTTTTAAGTCTCTGCACTGGCAGGCAGGTTCTTTACCACTAGCACTACCTGGGAAGCCCATCTACCTATCCATCTATCTTCTACTAGTTCTGTTTCTCTGGAGAACCCAGACTAATACAGATCTTCTTATACTTTCAAGCGATGGTCATATTAAGAACAATCTATAGTACAGTATAAACCAGAATGTGCTAGAGTCTCTCTATATTAATAGGAGGAAACTAAAATTTTCCCAAAGCCTAAGTGAATTGCAAGAACCTTTGAAAGGTCTTCCCTGGTAGTTAGGCTGGTAAATAATCCGCCTGCAATGAAGGAGACCCTGATTCGATTTCTGGGTTGGGAAGATCTGCTGGAGAAGGGATAAGCTACCCCCTCCAGTATTCTTGGGCTTCCCTAGTGGCTCAGCTGGTAAATAATCTGCCTACAATGCAGGAGACCTGGGTTCAATCCGTGGATTGGGAAGATCCCCGGGAGAAGGGAATGGCTTACCCACTCCTGTATTCTGGCCTGGAGAACTCCATGGACTATACAATCCATGGGATCACTAAGAGTCGGACATGACCGAGTGACTTTCACTTTCACATTTTGAAAGGTCTTCTAGTCTAATTCTTGCTTTCACTACCTCTTGATGCATCTAAATATTCACCATTGCTAAACAAAAGGTAAAAACATCAGCCCTCCCCCGCAACTTGCTAAGCAGAAATTGAAATTATACCATTCCAAGGCATTATAATTGGCGAAATGACATCCCAGCTGCCTACGATAAAGCATTGTCATACTTTTGGAAATGAAAAGATAAAAATACTCTCTCTTTTCTTGAGGTATCTCCTCCCTCCAAACGCTAAGGCATAGGGAGAAGAAGCAAATTAAACTATTGGAATAAAAGCTTTTCCTTCTAAGGAGAGTTGGCCTAATAAAATTATTCTCTCTAAAATGCAAATCAAGAGCAAAATGAGGTATCACCTCACACATTTCACTCAGGGCCCACTAAGGAAAACAGAAACCATTCCAAGTTTTTCAATAAAGAAAATTTAAAATAAGGAATTGGTTACCTAGGTGGTAGAAACATTGATTAAAACTAAGAGGGGTGGTGAAGCAACCCAGAGATTCCCCAGACCAGGAAACCGCTACCACACCACGCAGATAGAGGAGATGTCAACAGAACCCAGAAACCTCAGAAAAGAGGTATCCCCTGCTGGAAACTGGAAAAACACTCTCAGAAACACAGAAAGAGAGAGAAAGAGACATCCAGTTCTCTCTTCTTCCTGCCAGTCCCTCCTTCCAGAGCCTCCCATAGGACAGACTTAGTTGAAGAAGGTTAGTAAGGGAGCTAGAGAAATTGAGATTGCAAAAGGGTGAGGAATGAGCCTGAGAGCAGAGGAAGATGCAGCAATGATCCTTGTAGATGAGTCTAATATGCATAATATGCATTTCTTTGTCATACCAAAGCAAGCTTCCGGAAGCCCTACTTTTGCAAGAGAAATTCATCATCACATGTACCTCTTGGAGACCAGACTGTCCCTAACCAAATTTGATTGTGCCTCTTCTAGTATCCCACCAGCTTATATGTACTCAACTTGCACTGTTGACAAATCTTGACACGCATTCATTAGCAATTTTTAGGATGCAAATATTTTGTCACTTCATGTATATTATAAGTCTCTCTCACACCATATATTATTTCACTTACAAGATACATCCAAACCCTATACCCTCATTCTGCCCTAGGTCTCTTGGATTTCCATGCAGTCTAGACAACCTATGTATTTAAAAATAATTTGAGCATACATTTCAAGAGACAAGCTTAAGGTAATTATTCATGAAAAAAAATTATCCATGGCCAAATTAGTTTGGGGAAACTACATATTGTGCTTTCCTCTTAGAGATTTACAATAAAGTTCAGTTAAAGATTCAGAGAAATGCTCCAGAGTTTCCCAAATTAATCAAGTTAACACACACAGAACACATTTGTGCTTATAATGCCTGTTAATACCCCCACAAATACACTGATAAACACTGATTCAGATCATGTGGTCACAATGTCAGTCTGAGCATCAGTAGCATTTATTGTTCAGGGCATTGTGTGAGTTACTGTTGGAGACACTGGGTTGTAAGATACAATCTATTCCCACAGATTATTATAATAAAGTTGAGCCAGAACATATAAATAAAGAGATAAATAATAATTTAAGGCACCATGGTATAAGTACCCAAAGGACAAACAAACAGTGCAGCTAGAGCACATAGGAGGCTGAAATTGTTATAAGGTAAGTGTTCAGGGAAGGATCTGGAAGAATATGAGACTTGATCCTTGAGAGAAGATACATATACAGAGAGAGGCAAAAATGCAGATGGCATATTTAGGAAAAATAAGACCAGTTAAGAGTTTGTACAAGTAGATGGAATCAGTGTAACATACCTTACTTCAATTTCTATAATAAGGACCTAGATCTTTATTATTCAGGCCAAAAGAGTTGTTGGAACTCTTTGAGTGAAGAGAGCATTTCAGAGAAAAGTGTGTTTATAGAAAGTTGTGCTCCCCTCAGCAATTAGAACAGAGGAGGCTTTCTTCTTGACCTCTGAGCTTAGGTTCCCCAAAATAGTAGAGCCTAAGACAAGGCCTGGCGTACAGGTATTTTTTAGGGGGATGTGATCCTGAGGACCCAGAGCTGGACACTGGAAAGACTAGAGGAGGGAAGAGGGGAAGTCAATGCCATCAAGCCCCTCGTCATTGTGGGCAACTGAGGCTTGATCTGCCAGGGTGCTCTAAAAGAACCATGAAGAATGCATCTCAGAATTGTTCACCTGAAAGATTAAAGGGAGAAGTATCTATCGATTCCCATCACCCTTCAAGGGTTGCCCTCACATTGGAAGGTTTATATATGCTTCAGAACGCCCAAATGGGTTTCTGTAAGCATCGTACTTAGTGTAAGTAGAGAGGCCCTGGGCAGAAAGTGAGAAATACACAGTGAGGCTAAGGTACAGTGTGGTCCAGTAACACCTACATGCAACTGGTGACCCAACTATGGCTGAAGTTAAGAAGAGGGGTTCAAAAGGCTGTCTATGTAATTGATATCTGATACAACCTCCAAAGGAAGATCAATCCAGTCCAAACCCTTATTTCCACATTACTACCTGATTCCTTTTTATTCAGTCTTTTTGTACCACAGTCCTTGCATATGTAATCAACTCCAGGGTTTTTAGCATTGCTCTTTTTTCCTCCTTTCATTTCTCCTATCATTCCAAAAAGAAAAAAGGAGGGGAAAAGGAAACAAAAATGGGCAAATATTTTGCTTCAACTTATTTACATACCCCCCAAAAAAGTTTTCAGATTTGTTTAATAAGGTACATTTGATGGCCAAGACTACCAGAAGTTCCCAGGCAAGATGGGCATGCTCCATACATAAAAACGAACTGCCAGGGCTTCCTTGGTAAGCCACCTGCTGATGCAGGAGGCAGGCATTCGGTCCCTGATCCAGGAAGTTCCCAAATGCTGAGGGCCGGCTGCTGAGCCCATATGCCACAACTACTGAGTCTGTGTTCTAGAGCCAGGAGCCACAACTACTCGGCCCATGTGCTGAAACTACTGAAGTCCACATGCCCTAAAGCCTGTGCTCCCCAACAAGAGAAGCCGCCACAATGAGAAGACCATGCACCGCAACTAGATAAAAGCCTGTGCAGCAAGGAAGACGCAGCATGGCCGAAAATAAATAGATTATTTTAAAACACTAACTTCCAAAATACATCTTTCTGTAAACTTTACACTGCTGGGACAGTTCAGCACTTCCAATCAGAACAAACCAAAGCAGTGAAGTCACTGCCTTGCCCATCACTCCAGGACAAGTCTGCCTCAGCAGAAGCCATTCTAGAAGATGTGGTTCTTCAAAACTGCCGAAACCAGTAATATTCATCATCTATTCACTCAACAAATATGTGTTAAAAACCTACTGTGAGCCAGATATTGTTCTAAGCTCTGGGAATAAAGTTTAATGAAACAGACTAAGTCTCTGTTCTTATGAAACTTACAATCTGATTGCAAGGGAAATACACAAACAAATATCTAATGAGTTGAGTGATAACATGAAGGATCGGGGAGGGCTTCCCTGGTAGTCCAGTGGTTAAGAATCCACCTGCCAATGCAGGAGACATGGTTCGATCCCTTATTTGGGAAGATCTTACATGTCACAGAGCAACCAAGCCCGTGCTCCACAAGACAAGCCACAGCAGTGAGACGCCCACACACTACAACAAAGAGTGGCCCCCAGTTTCTGCCACTAGAGAAAGTCCTCGAGCAGTAACAAAGACCCTCTGCAGCCAAAAATTAAAAAAAAAAAGAAAAAAGAAAGAAACTAAGGAGGGAAAACCAGTATAAGAGAATAAAGGATTGCCAGAAGAGGAATGAAAGCATGGGTATCATCCTTTTATATGTGTGTGTTTAATCACTCAATCGGGTCTGACTCTTTGCGAACCCATGGACTACAGCCCAGGCTTCTGTGTCCATGGGGATTCTCCAGGCAAGGATACTGGAGTGGGTTGCCATGTTCTCTCCCAGGGGATCTTCCCAACCTAGGTATCGAACCCAAGTCTCCCACATTGTAGGCAGATTCTTTACCGACTGAGCCATCAAGGAAGCCCATGCTTTTACATAGCACAGATTATAAAATGTGATATTTGTGCAGAGGCATGGAAGAAATGAAGGTATAAGCCATGTGGTTATGTGGGGAAGAAGCTACCAGTCACAGGTAAATTATGTGCCAAGACCCTGAGGCAAAGTAGGCTTGGCCTGTCCAGGGAAGAGCGAGGAGGCCAGCGCAGCTCGAGCAGAGGGAGGAGGGGAGAATGTATATGAGGTACGACATATGGGGCCCTGGATATCATTATAAAACCAGCTTTACCGCTGATTGAAACAGGAAGTCACAGAAGGGTTTTGAGTAGAGGAGGTGCGTACCAACTTATGGTTTTAAAGGATCGTTCTGGTTACAATGGAGAATAGATGTAGAAGATTGGGGGTAGACAGAAGGGACAAGTTAGGGAGAGAGGCTAGAGATGATGTTGGCCCAGAGGAGGATGACAGCAGCGGGGCTCCCGAGAAATGGTTGGATTAGAATTATATTTCGAACATAGTTACAGGATTGGATGATGGATTGGATGTGCTGTATAAGAGAAAGTGAGGAGTCAAAAATGACTCCAAGGTTTTTGACCTGAAAAACTAGAAGAATGAAGCTGTCATTTGACAAAACAAGGAAGATTGCAGGCTTGGGGCTGGAGAAAATTAAAAGCTCACTTTAGGGCATGTCACATTATGATATTTGTTAAACAAGTGGGGATGTCAAATAGGTAGCTGAACATAGGTAGTCCTCTCCCTGAATGATTCTGAAACTTTGCACAAATTTCAGTTACCACAGTTCCATTAAATAACAGCAGTCTCCAATAGTGCAATGCAAATTCCAATTTGTTGTTGTTGTTTAATCCCTAAGTTGTGTCTGACTCTTTTGCGACCCCATGGACTGCAGCCCCACTGGGCTCCTCTCTCCATGGATTTCCCAGGCAAGAACATCAGAGTGGGTTGCCATTTCCTCCTCCAGGGGACCTTTCCAACCCAGGGATCAAACCCATGTCTCCTGCTTGACAAGTGGATTCTATCCCACTAAGCTACCTGCAAAGCCCTCAAATTCCAGTTGCCAACAGTGTATTAACTATGTGTAACTGCAGAAAGTACAACTTCCGCATTGTGATCAGCAACCAATTGTACTGCTTCTTTCAGAGTCTGTGCTTGGTCACTGCACATCGGTAATTCCGTTCCCACACAGACTGCAAAGTGTGTTGTGCCTCCTTATCTCCCAGTGATAAACCCATATGACATTCCACCAAAATGGGTTCTCAACAGAGGAAACTGGTTAACAAAGATGAGAAAAAAGTGCAACTCTGAAAGTAAAACGTGAAGCAAGCATAAACAAAGTTAGAGAAGAAATCTTGATAGCTAACCTGACAGCATCTTGCTACCATCAAGAGACTTTTCACCTGCAGCCACAGGTGCCTCGTGAAGGAAAGTTTGCAGACACAAAGGAGGAAAGCAGTGGTAATGAAAAAGATGAAGGCGTCCCAGAGGAGGCGATCCTGGCAAAAACCGTCACATCAGAGAAACCCTTGGAGATATTTCACAACATTGAAAGAACAGAAGTTAAAATGTTGGAAGCTGATCCATACTTAGAGAGGACTGTGATTCCAGGGCATAGGAAAGATGCTGGCTCTGTATCACATTAAACAACAAGAAGGCGGCAAGCAGGGTTCAAACTACTCTTAGTAAGTATTTTACAAAGAAATAAAACATTAATTCTCAATGTTTCTAATATTGTAAATTAGTGTTGTTGTTGTTCAGTCACTCAGTCCTGTCTGACTTTTTGTGACCCCATGGACTGCAGCATGCCAGGCTTTCCCATCCTTCACTATCTCCCGGAGCTTGCTCAAACTCATGTCCACTGAGTTGGTGATGTCATCCAACCATCTCTTCCTGTCGCACTTCTCCTCTTGCCTTCAATCTTTCCTGGCATCAGGGTCTTTTCTAATGAGTCAGCTTTTCGCATTAGGTGGCCAAAGTGTCGGAGCTTCAGCCTCAGCATCAGTCCTTCCAATGAATATTCAGGGTTGATTTCCTTTAGGATTGACTGGTTTGATCTCCTTGCTGTCCAAGGGACTCTCAAGAGTCTTCTCCAACACCACAGTTTGGGAGGGAGGGGACATTGGGTGTACCTATGGCTGATTCTTGTTGATGTATGACAGAAAACCACAAATTCTGTACAGCAATTATCCTTCAATTTAAAAAATGAAGTGGCAAAAAAGCATCAATATTTTAAATTAGTGTGCTAAACTAAATACTCATTTTTATTTTTTTAATTTATTTGTAATTGGATAGTTGTTTTAAAATGTTGTGTTGGCTTCTGCTGTACAACATGAATCAGCCGTAAGTACATACATACGTCCTCCTTCTTGAGCCTGCCTCTCACCTCCCCCCATCCCCCACTCCAGGTCATCACAGAGCACTGGGTTGAGCTCTCTGTGCCATATAGCAGCTTTTCACTATCTATTTACGTATGGTAGTGTATATGTAAAAACTAGTTTACAGATATGTTTTTTTTTTTCATTTTCCTATTTGTTTATAACTGACGGTGTGAGGTTTTACTTTTTGACAATATTTTAAAGGTCACAGAGAAAAACAATAATGTTTCTCATTGATTCTTAAGAAAACTTTGCACAGTCTCAGTCTGCACGGTCACTTTTACAGTCCCACTGTGTGCAAAATAAGGACTGCCTGTGTGTGTGTTTGGAGTTCAGGAGAAGAGGCCTGGGCTGGAGACATAAATTTGTGAATTATTACTGGATAGTTGATATTACAGGATGAGATCACCTTGAGTGTGGGTGTAGATAAAGAAAAGATCTAAAGACTAGACCCAGGGGAACTCCAATGATTAGAGTTTAGGGAAAGGAGGAAGAATCTACAAAGAAAGCCAACAGGGAGTGCTGATACAACGAGAACCAAGAAAGAGGTGTCCCAAAGCCCACACAGGGTTTCGAGGAAAGAATAATCAGCTGTACTGCTGGCAAGACAAGTGAGACAATACCGAGGAAATGGCATTTGGTTGCCAATATGAAGATGACTGATGCCTTGACAAGAGCTGTTTTCAGTAAAGTGATGGGATGCAAGTCTGATTAGGGTGAGTTCAAGAGAGAATGGAGGAGAGGAAATGGAATGGTGACCACAGACATCTCCTCTGAGGACACTGTCTGCGGAGGGAGCTGGCGTAGGCTGTGAATCCAAAGAACTGTCTTCTTAAAGAAGACACTCTCACAGAATATCTGTATGCTGATTAACGTAGTTAACTAGAGAACTGTTAGCAGGAGAGATTGATGCCAAGAGAAGGAACAACTATTAAAACAATGTCCTTGAAAGAGGGTAATATCTTATCCTCAACTAGAGGACCTCACCTTACACAGGGACATGGCCTAGCCATGAGGGCCATGGGGGGCCAGCCTCTGGACTTCAGGACTCAGCTGTCTCACCTATAAAATGAGACTGGACTAGACCAGAGGTTCTCAAAATGCAGTCTCCAGAACAGCCATATCAATATCACCTGACAGTTTTGTTTAAAATGCAGGTTACCAGGCCTATCAAAGACTTACTGAATCAGAAATGCCATTTTGGAGTTAGGCCAGCAATCTGGGCTCTTGAACAAGCCCCCTTGGGGATTCTTATGCACCCTGAGGCTTAGAACCACTGGACTCGATTTTTAAGCAACCTTCTGGCTCTGTCTTCTGTCAATCTTATATTTCAATAACCTGTTCTAAAATAGGAATATACTTCAATTACCTTCCAAAATCTATTAAGTTTTCATAATATGAAGACTGTTTTCAAGTAGAAGTTCAAGAACCCAAGCTGTTTTCTAATTTTTATCAGCCCCCAAGAGCCAAATCAAGCAATAATAACATTTATGCATCTTAAAATCATGGTTATTCCAATTTCCAACCCAACTTTTTTCATGATGAAGTATACAACTTAACATTGAAGATATCAGTACAGATATATCAGTAAAGTATACTTTTTAATGAAAAGTCACTGGGAATTAAAAGCTATTGCTTTTGAGTCATTTGGCGTTGTTCTGTATTGCATGAAACACATTATTCCCTAGGAGCCGAACAGACAAGGAAAGACAGGTGACATTAATCCCGTCCCACACTGTTGTTCTTTGTGAGCTTGGGTCTCTCCAGTCACACACTTGGAGGAAATTCCATACAAACAGAGGAAGCCAGACTCTTTCTGGGAGAACTAAGTAGCTGACTTACTGCATTAGACATTGATGCCTGCTAAAGATAAAACCTGGGAAAAGACCTCAGGTCCTATTCTCCATTGTTGCTGCCTGGGCCAGTGTGTATGTCTCAACCATGCACATTTCCCTGGGTGGTGGGGGGCGGCCATCAGCCTGCAGCTGTGACAGGATTGCTGATGTTTACAGTAGGCAAGTTAACACTGCTTTCTGCCAGTCCATGTGGTTTCTTATTTTAAAGATGAGAACAATTCCTTCTCTCCCCCACTCCATTGTTATTTGGTTTACTAGGCTTGCAGGAGAAGGAAGCAGTAAATTACCAAAGCAAAGAAGTGTAAATCTCACCAGGGTGTGCCCCTCAGATTTGGATATACCTTAGCATATGGATATGATGTGGGGATGCAGAAGACGGGTCCTCTCCGCTTAGTGGTGAATCACTTTGGGGAAGTGAAATGAAAGCTACTAGATACTGCGTCAGTGACTGCACTTTTCTATTTCTGAATCAAACCAGCTGTCCTAATGCCTAGTTTGATGGCTCCGCAAAGCCAGCTGGTTAAGGAGCAGTGAGGACTCTGCTGGCCAAGAACTCTCAGTGCCAGCAAGCCTTCTCGGGAAGGTTTCCCAAAACCCCTTCCTTATTTAATTCCGTTAATTAATATCACATTCTCTCATCAGTATCTGTTAGTAAAGATGCACTGGGGAGTGGAGGGAGAGGAGAATTACAATTTCCTCCATCACAAAAGAAAAAGAAAAGAAGATTTGCCTGAAAGCACAAATTATTTTCAAACCACAGCTATAGGAAGCCAGTATTAAGACGAGGCCCGCAGGTGCATAAATGACTTACCTACCATCTGAATAAGTCACCTACCTCCTCTCTTCAGCTATCCTTTCCTGAGTAGTGTCAGTGCCTGCCTGGCTTAGCCCCCGCCCCCTGCTTCAGTGGGTTTCAGTCCTGGCTGGTACACTGGGGTCACCTGAAAGTGAAAGTGTTATCGCTCAGTCATGTCTGACTCTTTGCAGTCCCGTGGACTGTAGCTCTCCAGGCTCCTCTGTCCGTGGAGTTCTTCAGGCAAGAACACTGGAGTGGGTTGTCATGTCCTCCTCCAGGGGATCTTCCCAACTCACGGATCAAACCCAGGTCTCCCACATTGCAGGTGGATTCTTGACAGTCTGAGACACCAGACAAGCCCATTTAAAAGCATAATAAACACTAGTAAGTTCAGAGTTGGAAAGTACTTTAAAGATGACTGTCTTACCATTAATCTGAGTCACTATGAACCCCCAAATCAAGCAGCTATCCGGTTTAGAAATGAATACTCCTTAATGACAGGCAACTCATTACCTTCCTAGGCAGTCCATTTCTTTCATCTTTGGTCAGCTCTAACCCACCCCCCACCCAAAAAAAATTCATACATCGAAAAATGAATTCCTTGTATTTCTTTTATTTAGAAAGTTTTTTGTTTGGGGAAACTTTTGTAGAATGAAGAGATTATGGGACAGTTTATAGCAAGGATGCAGTGTCTCTACATGTTTAACTTATTGCAAATACTAAAAATATTCAGTAAATGGCAGGGAGTCTGCTGGCTCTGTTATACACCCTGGAACATGAAATGCATTCCCTGCCTTGACATACCTGTAGCCTAACAACATACAAAATAAATTAGGAGTTAAACACTGTGTGATAAAATAGAGTAATACAGGACCACAGGAACTTATCAGAGGGTACTTAATCCAGTCTGGAGAATGAGAATCCCCAAGAAGTGACATCAAAGCTGAGACTGAAACATGTGTGCATGTGTGCTAAGCCCTTTCAGTCATGTCCAACTCTGTGTGATCCCATGGACTACGATCTGCTTGGTTTTTCCGTCCAGGGGATTCTCCAGGCAAGAATACTAGAGTGGGTTGCCATGCCCTTCTCCAGGGATCTTCCTGACCCAGGGATCGAACCCAGGTCTCCTGCATTGCAGGCAGATTTTTTACTATCTGAGCCACTAGGTGAAAGTGAAAGTTGCTCAGTCATGTCTGACTCTGTGTGACCCCATGGACTATACAGTCCATGGAATTCTCCAGGCCAGAATACAGAAGTGGGTAGCCTTTCCCTTCTCCAGAGGATCTTCCCAACCCAGGAATTGAACTCAGGTCTCCTGCATTGTAGGCAGATTCTTTATCAGCTGAGCCACAAGAGAAGCTGTAAATCAGTGTTGCCATTTTTCGCATAGTAGAAAATTGTTTTCTTCTTTCCCCCTATATTATACTGAATCTCACTTAACCAGAGATAACTTTCTTTTTACCTCCAGTTTCAAAGCTGAAAATAAGCCAGTGCAAAAATGCAATCTCATATCTGACTGAACAGTTCTTTAGTGTGTTAGAACTGAGAGGAGGATGAAGGAAAAGAGTAAGCATCTCTTTATCTAACTGGACACAATAATGGTTTTCTCAGTGTGTCTCTGGTGAACATGGACTTCTCTTGAGACAGGCTCTCTTATGCACACGTGTATGAGTTCCTCAGAAGGCCCTACAAGTCCTCTCCATCACACAGTTCACAGACACGCCTATCCCTCCGCCCTCACCCACTGGTACATCCCACAACCAATGCCCCTTGCCCAAAGGCAGTCCTCTTGGCTAGGGTATTGGCAAGAAGTCTTAACTACTTTTCATCATGTCCACTCTAGTTTAAGGGACACAAAGTCAACGTACAAAAAGCACTCGTATTTCTAAATACTAGGAAGAGGAGAGTGAAAAAGCTGGCTTAAAGCTCAACATTCAGAAAACGAAGATCATGGCATTCAGTCCCATCACTTCATGGGAAATAGATGGGGAAACAGTGGAAACAGTGTCAGACTTTATTTTGGGGGGCTCCAGAATCACTGCAGATGGTGACTGCAGCCATGAAAT
>SJYV01048526.1:747107-916829 GCA_006410875.1 Neotragus pygmaeus | reverse complement strand
TGGGATTTCTTTGGAAGGAATGATGCTAAAGCTGAAACTCCAGTACTTTGGCCACCTCATGAAAAGAGTTGACTCATTGGAAAAAACTCTGATGCTGGGAGGGACTAGGGGCAGGAGGAGAAGGGGACAACTGAGGATGAGATGGCTGGATGGCATCACGGACTCGATGGATGTGAGTCTGAGTGAACTCCGGGAGATGGTGATGAACAGGAAGGCCTGGCGTGCTGCGATTCATGGGGTCGCAGAGAGTCGGACACGACTGAGCAACTGAACTGAACTGAACTGAACTGAGGAATAAACAATTAAAAGCCAAAATTTATTAAACAATATCACTTAGAATAATCCCCAAAGAATTGAATACTGAGTTGTAAATCTAACAAGAATATGCAGGTTCTGCATCCTGAAAACTACAAAATGGTAATGAAATAAGACCTAAATAAATGGAGACACACACCATGTTCACAAATCAGAAGCTTCGATGTATGTAAAATTCTCCCCAAACTGATCTGCAGATTTAACACAATTATAATCAAAATCCCAGCAGAATTGTTTGTAGATAAATAGAAGCTGGACCCATAATTTACATGAAGAGGTAAAGGAACTATAAAAGCCAAAATAATTTTGGAAAAACAAGAGCAAAGTTGAAGAACTCATACCACTGATTGTAAAATTATGATAAACATGGTAATCAAGACAATGTGGTAATGAAGAAAGGTTGCAGCCATAAATCAATGGAGCAAAATAAAGAAGCATGCAAATATAATCAACTTATATTTTTTTAAAGACACAAAGAAGATCAACAGAAAAAGAATAGCTTTTCCTTGGAATCTTGAACACCTAGATGCAAAAAATTAACCCCTGCCTAAACCCTACACTTCATGCAACGATTAAATCAAAAGAGATTAAATAAATAAATGTAAAACAAAACTATAAAATAAAACATTGGAGAAAGTCTTGATAACNAAAGAATAGCTTTTCCTTGGAATCTTGAACACCTAGATGCAAAAAATTAACCCCTGCCTAAACCCTACACTTCATGCAACGATTAAATCAAAAGAGATTAAATAAATAAATGTAAAACAAAACTATAAAATAAAACATTGGAGAAAGTCTTGATAATCTTAGGTGAGGCAAAGAGTTCTAAAGCATGACACTGAACACATTATTCATTTACAAAAATTAATAAATTGAACTTTACCAAAATTAAACTCTTTTCCTCTAAAGCTCCTCAAGAAATTAAACATAGAATTATCATATGACCCAACAATTTCACTCCAAAATATATAGCCCAAAGAATTAAAACCAAGCAAATACTTGTACAAGAAATACTTGTACACCCATATTCATTGCAGCATTATTCAAAACCATCAAGTGACCATCAAATGAATCAATAAACAAAATGTGGTATATACATCCAATGGAATGTTATTCAGCCTTAAAAAATAAAATTCTGATGCATGCTACAACATGGATGAAGCTTGAAAACATTACATTTCATGAAACAAGCCAGTCACAAATATTACCTAATTCTGCTTATATGAGATACCTAAAATAGACAAATTCATAGAGACAGAAGGTAGAATAAAAGTTATCAGAGGGTAGGAGTGGGAGGGAATGAGGAGTTACAGTTTGACAGGTACAGAATTTCTGGTTGGGGAGATGAAAAAGTTTTGGAAATAGATAGTGGTGATGGTTGCACAACATTGTGACTGGAACAAGTCATGCACTTAATAATGGTTAAAATGACAAATTATACATATACACCTATATGAATTTACCTCCACAATTTTTAAAAAGAATAAGGGGGAAAGCCTTTCTTTTGTGTAAAAACAATTAGGAAAATGAAAAGACAAGCTATAGACTGGAGGAAATACTTGCAAATCACACATCCATTGAAGGACTGGTATCTAAAACACATTAAGAACTCTAAACAGTAAAAAAAAAACAATTTTTCAAAAATGAGCAAAAGAGTTCAATAGGTACTTCAGCCAAGAGGATATGGAATAACAAATAAGCACATGAAAAGATTCTCAGTATCATTAACCATTCAGTTCAGTTCAGTTCAGTCACTCAGTCGTGTCCGACTCTTCACAACCCCATGAATCGCAGCACGCCAGGCCTCCCTGTCCATCACCAACTCCCAGTGTTCACTTAAACTCACGTGCATCGAGTCGGTGATGCCATCCAGCCATCTCATCCTCTGTTGTCCCCTTCTCCTGCCCTCAATCCTGCCCAGCATCAGAGTCTTTTCCAATTAGTCAACTCTTCGCATGAGGTGGCCAAAGTACTGGAGTTTCAGCTTTAGCATCATTCCTTGCAAAGAAATCCCAGGACTGATCTCCTTTAGAATGGACCGCTTGGGTCTCCTTGCAGTCCAAGGGACTCTCAAGAGTCTTCTCCAACACCACAGTTCAAAAGCATCAATTCTTTGGCACTCAGCTTTCTTCACAGTCCAACTCTCACANGCGGTAGTTTGAGTATTCTTTGGCATTGCCTTTCTTTGGTATTGGAATGCAAATTAAAACCATAATAAGATATCACTGCACACTTGCTAGGATTACTACAAAAAAAAAAATCATGACAACATCAAGTACTGGGTGGAAAAACTAGCACTCTCATATGTTACTGGTGGGAATTCAAAATTATAACAGCCACTCTAGAAAACAGTTTGGCAGTTCCCTGTCAAATTAAATATATAGGTATCATATGACCCATCAACGCCACTCATAAAAATTATAAATAAAAATTACAGTCACTCTACTTTCATGCAATGGAGAAGGAAATGGCAATCCACTCCAGTGTTCTTGCCTGGAGAATCCCAGGGACGAGGGAGCCTGGTGGATTGCCGTCTATGGGGTCGCACAGAGTCGGACACAACTGAAGCAACTTAGCAGCAGCAGCAAAATCTGTAAATAAACGTTTGCATGTCATGACAGACTATACGCAACCCTATGGACTGTAGCCTGCCAGGCTCCTCTGTCCATGGGATTTCCCAGGCAAGAATACTGGAGTGGATTGCCATTTCCCCTCCGGGGGATCTTCCGGATCCAGAGATTGAACCTGCGTCTTCTGCATTGGCAGGCAGATTCTTTACTGCCAAGCCATCGTGGAAACCCTGGAATGGGAATAGAGATGGGTAAGCTGTTTAGGTCTTTCATCTACCGGTGGGGGTGGGGCAGGGGGAACTCTCTTTAGGTGTTTAGTTACAGGAGCAATTAATTGAGACTTTCAAAGTGAGTGTAAATTATTTGAACTAAAACAGAAGATTATAGAGGTGAGTATATAAATAAATAAATTTAATTATTACAGAAAATAGTAATGCACAGTAATGATATCTTAAAATAGCTTTACTATGTACTACATACAGTCTGTGTGTTTCTGAAACCCACGCCTTCATCTGGCAGAGACTCTCATTGTCCACCAGAGGGCGACTCATGACTGTGCTTTCCCCTTGGGGCTGCTTCAGAGTTGGTGAGTACTTCGGTCAAAATCTTCACTGCATGTTGGTATAGAGTTAGGCAGTCTGAGATGGAGAAGAGATTTATGGTTCTGGGATAAGTTTAAAGGGTTCTGGGCTCCTTAAGTGTCCTGCTTTTCCTCTGGGCCTTAGGTGATTTCTCCTCCTGATCCTCTTGGGATCGAAAAGCTGTGCTGTTTGTCTTCCTTGGAAAGTAAAGCCCTTCAGATTCCTGGCGCTGACCAAGCTGAACGAACTGCATAGTAATACTGCCCACTAATTCACTCCGCAAGCAGGAGGTCTTTACCGGGACACAGGTATTATTTCATGCTTTAAAAGGGGGTCTCTAATGATAGGAAAGATCTAAGTGAAAGTGTTAGTAGCTCAGTAGTGCCCAACTCTATGCGACCCCCTGGACTGTAGCCCACCAGGCCCCTCTGGCCATGGGAATTCTCCAGGCAAGAATACTGGAATGGGCTGCCATGCCGTCCTCCAGGGGAATTTCCTGACCCAGGAATCAAACGGGGGTCTCCTGCATTGCAAGCAGATTCTTTATCAGCTGAGCTGCCAAGGAAACCCTGTCATTAGAAGCACGAAAAGGCTGTTCTAAATCACAACTCTGAATAGGACATGTTGTTTAACATATAATCAGATGCTAGGAAGTGTGTATACATCACCTTTTATCTGCAAAGGGAGATTCAAAACTAGAAAAGCCTTCTTAACAAACAGATATTAAGGAATGTACCAGTACAACTCTAAGGTGCTGCTAGGATTTCTGGCTTCATCATTCTTTTAAAATAAATCAGACGTATGCTGGTGGTGGTGTTAGTCACTCAGTCCTGTCCAACTTTTGCCACCCCATAGACTCTAGCCTGCCAGACTCCTCTCTCCATGGCAAGAATACTGGAGTGGGTTGCCATTCCCTTCTCCAGGGGATCTTCCCTAACCAGGGATTGAACCTGGGTCTCCTCCATTGCAGACGGATTCTTTACCATCTGAGCCACCATACGTGGTTGTACCATAGCTTTCCATTCATGATTACCTAATTTCCCACATTAAACCCCCAAACCAGATCTTGAAAAATGAAAAAACTTGGACTTCAGCTCACCTCCATGAGGGAACAAACATTTTTGCATGACTTGGCTGTAAACTTATTTTTTTTAATGACTTTAAATCCCATCTTATTTGAATACCCAGGAATTTGGGGGCTTGGTGTGGGGATAAAAGTCAGGTCATCACAGAGGAGTGTTTTTCATTTACTACTAGTTAAAGCAGACTGATATGGGGAAGCAGAGACTGGGGTTAGGAGTGCAGGCACTGGGTTCTGCAGTGGGAAAGAAGCCAAGTTCTTAGCATTCTTCTCCTTGGGCTCTAATTAGCTGAGGGAAGCAGTGAAAGATGACAAACAGGATGGGATTGCTTCAATGAGATCCTCTTCAGCCATGGTTTATGATGCAAAGTGCTGCGGATGCAAATACAGGGCTGGCTGGAACAGCCGGGGATTGCCAAGGACCGCTGCACTGGTACCTGCAGAGCTCCGCCAACAGAGGCCCTGTGAGGTCGGCCAGCAGTCCTGTATGAGTGGAAATTCATAAAATGACCTGTTCCAGTAAAACCGAAACTTAGGGAGGGAAAACAAACCAACATAAAACGTAAACTTAGCTCCATCTGTTTCCGTCCTAGAGGAGCAAAGGTGATCAGAGTGACTGCAGAGACTCTGACACCTCACCCTCTTTTATTCTGTCCGTGAGCAGACGCAGAATTGCAAGATCTCTTAGAGCCGAAGGCTAATCACAGAAAGGGATTGTTTTCCATCTCTCAGGAACAAAATCTGTATAAGAAATCTGATGACATGTTCCTGGACTGACCGTGAAAAACATTTTCCCAAATAACATCAGTAAACTCTGGATTCTTTCTTTGGGACTAGCCCCAAATTCATTGGGGAAATCATTGCGCTTAATCAGTTCGGTTTTGGGGTATGATACAATTTGCAAGGCTGTGTCATACAACCACATAGTTAGCATGGATGAAAATACTATTAATTAGAGATAAGCATTTGTCCAAGAACTTGCTGTAATCAGATCTTGCAGGGATTTAAACTCGGTACTTTGCCAATTAGAATTATTTTAAAATAGATTTAATTGTGAAAGGGAGGCCCTTGTCTTACAGGGGGAGGTTCTTGCGACTTTATCTTTCTAAGAAAAAATTTGCTCATTTTATCACACTTACCTTCGTCTCTTCATTAAAAAATCCAATCTTGTAGGAAACAATAATCAATGAGATTTAATTTTTGGTATCATCTTTTTAAAAGACTTCCTAAAAGTTTCTGTTTAAAAGTAGTTTAGACTTGATCCCCAAAATAATTATATTTAGGTCCTAAAAGCTAAAATGTTTCATATAAAGAATTCTTTTAGAAACTGTTTAACAAGATAATAAAAATGTAAAGCTATCTGTGCATTTCTTTATAAAAAGTGGAAATTAAATGTGATAAAATGATTTAGTTTCTTTGATATTAACTTTTTAATGACTTTTTAAATGGTAAATGGATTTATTTCAGAGCATATTTGTGCTTCCTAATGACAAAGTTGTGAGATAAAGTCCCACAAGAATGAATTCTGGAAAACTCAATAACTACTTTTAGTTTATAAGTGCTACCTATACAGTTGTATGTTACAGCTTTAAAATCATATTACACTTTACTGAAATGAATCAGATTTAATACAGTCATTTCCCCAATGTGCCCTGGACAAAGCTCAGGGAAACACGTGACCAGCCAAAGGAACACAATTAGTAACTCAAGGTCGATCCAGGCCAGGAGCACATGCCTCCTCATTCAGAGCTCTTTCACAGTCATCATGGCGACTCCCTCTCCCACACCCCCACAGCCCAGTCCACTGCCAGCCTAGCGTGCGTCTCACACTCTCCTCTCAGTGCTGAGACTACACCTCCTTGGGCTGGCCTCTCCCGTGCAGCTGCCCACACCCCACCTGGCTTCCCTCAGCTCACTCTTCTCTGATTATTTTTCCCTTGAAAGTGAAAGTGAAAGTCGCTCAGTTGTGTCCAACTCTTTTCGACCCCATAGACTGTAGTCCACGGAATTCTCCAGACCAGAATACTGGAGTGGGTAGCCATTCCCTCCTCCAGGGGATCTTCCCAACCCAGGGATCGAACCCAGGTCTCCCACACTGCAGGCAGATTCTTTACCAGCTGACCTTGCCCTCTGCTAAGAAGGCCGTGCCAACATGTGTCTGACCTTTTTCTCCATCAAAAGGCACATCTCCTTCCCTCAACCCCAGAGCTACTCTGCCTACCAACAAAACAGTTAACTTGCCTGATAAATGTGTCTGTCTCTATCCTGAGGATGTGAGAGTTGGATGTGAGTAGGCATATGAGAGTTGAACCATATAGACAGCTGAGTGCTAAAAAATTGATAATTTTGAACTGTGGTGCTGGAGAAGACTCTTGAGGGTCCCTTAGACTGCAAGGAGGTCAAACCAATCAATCCTAAAGGAAATCAACTCTGAAAATATTCATTTGAAAGATAGATGCTGAAGCTGAAGCTCAAATAATTTGACCACTTCATAAAAAGAGCCAACTCATTGGAAAAGACCTTGATGCTAGGAAAGATTGAAGGCAGGAGGAGAAGGGGACAAAAGAGATTGAAATGGTTGGATGGAATCATCAACTCAAAGGACATGAATTTGAGCAAACTCCGGGGGATGGTGAAAGACAGAGGAGGCTGGTGTGCTGCAGGCCTTGGGGTACCAAAGAGCCGGACATGATTGAGTGACTGAACAGCAACAATATCCTAAAGGAAGAAGACAGAGTAGCTGTCTTCCCTCCTTAGGGGACAACTGTTCTGTTTCTGGAGACAGAAAAGAGATTACGATGACACTGAGGCACCTCAAGGTGACTTGAATCTCCCTTAAGTCTATGCCCATGGCCAGTTATGACCACTAACCATAGATCATGCAATCCCAGCCTCTAACTCCCTCCCTACCCAGGATGACCTCAACCTTTGAGAATATGTGTTTCAGAACGGAAGGATTCTGGGATTTCCCTGGCAATCCAGTAGTTACAATTCTGCAGTGCAGGGGATATGGGTGTGATACCTGGTCGGAGAACTAAGATCCCACATGCCTCCAGGTGTGGCCAAAAAGAGAAGGGTTAAAATAAAAAGAAAGATTCTGGCCTTTGGTTGGACTGAGATGAATATAAAATAGGGTTGGCAGTTTACAGACAAAATGAAAAATAAGAAACTTTCTATATAGTGAATACCTGCCATGGGCCAGACACTATTAGTGCTTAATTAATTAGCTGATTAATTATGCAAGCATGCTCAGTCATGTCCGACTCTTTGCGACCCCATGGACTGTAGCTCACTAGGCTCCTCTGTCCACGGGATTTCCTAGGCAAGAATACTGGAGTGGATTACCATGACTTCTTCCAGGGGATCTTCCTATCCCAGGGATTAAACCCAGATTAAACCCTGCATTGCAGCGAGATTCTTTACACTCTGAGCTACCAAGGAAGCCCTCCCCGATCCTAATTCCTTACTGAAGTTCTTATTCTTTCTCTTTAAAAGATCAATGTTAAAAATCCTTCATGTGGCACCAAGACTCCTTTGTTATTTGACCTTCAGCCTCTTGAGCTTCATTTTGTTCTGATCCCTTATGGAAACCAAGTATTCTGATCTTATTGAACCATTCTGAAATAGCAAGCTCCCTCTTAACTTCAGATCTCAAAATGTACCTAGCATGTAGTCAGTTACTCTTGAATATATTTTGAATTAACTAGCTTCCCAGGTGGTTCAGCAGTAAAGAATCCGCCTGCCAATCCTGGAGACACAGGAGATGCAGGTTCATTCCCTAAATCAGGAAGATCCCTTGGAGAAGGAAATGGCAAACCTCTGCAGTATTCTTGCCTGGAGAATCTCATGGACAGAGGATCCTGGCAGGCTACCATCCGTGGGATCGAAAAGAGTAGAACACTACTGAGTGACTAACACTTCCACTTTCAAGATATCAAGGCTGAAGATAAAGATTTAGTTGTTCTCAGTTATTCTCATAATCCTCACCAAGGATTCTATAAAAGTCAGCATTATCATTCGTACTTGACATTAGAAGCCCATAGTGCATGTCTATTGATTTTATCTGCCAGAACCCTTTCCCGCTTCATCTAGTAACAGCCTCCTCATTTTAGGAAACTGTCCTCCCCATCCCGGGCCTATGATCCAAGTGGAGCCAGTGTAGAGTCCTATCCTCTCCAAGGCCAGTGACCCAGGCTGGGCCACTATAGCAGCTTACATTTCTGGCCACTGCCTGAGGGTGGCATGACCAGAAGAAGAGAACTTCTACCTCAGTTTCTCTTATTACATCAGTACATTATTACTGGCATATAGCACATACAGTATACATACATATACACCTACAGTGGGAGGGAGACAAACAGGGGCCGTGAGAGGAAAAGAGAGGAGGCCCCCCCAGAATAAGAACTTGGTTCCTGTTGTGCTCTATTACACCTCTGCCTTTCCAATTATTTGTTATTCAGTCTGACTCTTCGCAACCCCATGGACTGCAGCACGCCAGGCTTCCCTGTCCTTCAGGATCTCCCTGAGTACACTCAAATTCATGTCCATTGAGTTGGTGATGCCATCCAACCATTTCATCCTCTGTCACCCCCTTCTCCTCTGCCCTCAGTCTTTCCCAGCATCAAGGTCTTTTCCAATGAGATGTCTCTTCACATCAAGGGGCCAAAGTATTGGAGTTGCAATTTCAGAACCTGTCTTCCCAATGAATATTCAGGGTTGATTTATTTAGGATTGACTGGTTTGATTTCCTTGCTGTCCAAGAGACTCTGAAGACTACTTCTAACTATTTCAGTGGTGAAACCCTCCCAGGATCCAAGCTAGTTCTGACTCATATGAAAGCTGAGACTGAGGGAGTTAAACAACTTGACCAAGGCAGGTGGTAGGCAGAACTCAGAACCAGATCAGGATCTTCTGGCCACTGCACCAGGCTGTAGAATACAGGCTTCTAAGGTGATGCCCACTTTCTGGCTAGAGGAGAATCTCAGACTTGGTGGTTAAGTGAATAAAAAATTTTAAATGAGTCAAGAACCAGGTTCAAAATCAAAGAAGCTCAATTACTGCAAAATTACGGAAGTCAATTAATCTTTTTGAGCTCTATTATAAAAGGAAATATATAACGGGACCTCCATTATAAAGGAAAAATTGCACTGCTCAATTCATAGGTGTTTGACTAAGGGCCTAATACAAGTGAGAGCATTTTGAAAACAAAGAACCTATCCCCACGTAAGGATTGCCATTCTCTATCAGCAAGAGAAATGTATGGTAAATCCATTCTCCCTCTGTTGCTTAAGCTCACAATCAAGGGAGTGGGAAACTGAAATGCAGAATGTTATCTCATCCACGTTAATTTCCATCTGAATAAACAGTCACTTCTGTGTTATTGTTGTTACCGAACATTTATGGAAACCCAGACAGGACCTGGGAGCCCTGGAAAATACAAAATCTAGAGAAGTCTCTGTGAAAGTCAGGAAGCCCAGAGCAAAATTTGGTGTGGTACTTGGGAACAAGAAACCAAGGCATGGTCTCCAAGTCCCCTGCAGAATTAACAGGGCAGTTTGTCCACAGCCTAAGCCTGTGCTGCATTGCCTTCTCCATTCCTCTCTCTCATGGGGCACTTTGAGGACTGGGAAGATAATTCAATGTGCATGTCTTGGGGACAGAGCATGCTGTTCTGTAGTTAGGCTTGATTCTGTTCAGTGCAACACCACTTCATTTTGAAAACAGAACCCTGTCTTTTTCCTTTGGGGTATATTTTATGACATCATAAGGATGTCACTGTTTTTCTTTGCTGAACAGGTGTACCATGCTGAGACAATAGGAGGTTCTTTGTTCTGGAAATGTACATATACATTGCATTTCGTCAAAATTGAATTACATCCAAAATGTAACAAAATCCCTGTAGACTTCATATGGGAGATGGCATTGTGTATAGGAGAGAAAGGTAGGAGTCAGAAAATCAAGAGTCAAGCATTAGTCCAACCATTTCCTACTTGTGTGATTCTCAGCATCCATTTAACATCTTTGCCCGATAGGTTTTACATCTGTAAAATGAAAATAAAATGGATTTTCATGAATGCCCTGTGAAATGTTTTTTGAGTAGGATAATGAAGGATTGAATGCATGTCCTCTGGGATTTCAATCCCTATTCATAAAGATCCAATTTCAAGAATTGGAAACAATGAGGAAAGTAAGGCAATGGATGTGAAAATGAAACCATCTCAAGATGCAGGCATATTGCTGCACAAAGCCAGCACTCAGTAACTACTTCCTTATTAAACATAAAGAAAATATAACTGCTTCAAATGCCGTTTACTATCCTGTACACTGGAAATCACAAGCGGTCCTACACAAAGGCCATCCGCAACCTATTAAAAAGTAATTCATTCTCATGAGAGGCCACAGTCGCAAAAATCCTTTGCATATCTTAAGTCGTTCATTTATTACCTGAGGAGTGTCTTATTTTACACACGCACACATACATAAACTGTTTCAAGACAGTTCTCAGAATTCAATTCTCAAGATATAAGCATCAGAACGTACCCCAAGGTTACATTTTGAAAATGTACAATCCTGAATCCCAGTCCAGATCCAGTGAATTAGAAACTAGATAATTTGCATTTTAACAAATACACACCTCCCCACACACACACCGAATTCTACACTGAATTCTAAAGTTTGGGAGTTTAGATTCTAAATTCTAAACTTTGGGGTCTTTCAAGTTTCTATAAAAAAGAAAAATTTTGTCTTTAAAAAAATCTGTCTCAGTAGAAACGCCCTTGGACTTGGCATTGACTTTGACTTTGTGTCTCTATGCATGTGTGATTCACTGTGAAAGTGTCAGTCGCTCATTCGTGTCCGACTCTTTGTGATCCCATGGACTGTAGCCCGCCAGGCTCCTCTGTCCATGGAATTCTCTAGACAAGAGTACTGGAGAGGTTGCCATTTCCTACTCCAATGTGATTCACTAGATGGTGCTAATGATCTGATCTGAGCTGGGACACACTTTCCAGGAAGGAAAAAGGCTAACTAACCTCTGACTTTGCATAGCTGTTTTTATACATGTAAATTCAATTATTAAAAACTGTACTTCTTGAAAATATAAAGGGAAACAATGCTTTAGGTGAAGAGTGATCATGGACTTTTTCCTTTCCAAAATTACTTATGATTACCTACTTTGCCAAAGACACAATTCAGCTATAATTCTGCAGAAACTATCATATAACTTTTAGCTTCAAGAAAAGCTGAGCTTGAGTGAAATCTTCTAAACTGAAAAGTCATCAGTCCTGGAGGAGTCACAATATGGAGAAACACTTTGTACAGCAAGGTAGAATTTACATTCCAGATCCAGGCATGTTCAGGCAAGAATTTAAGACTACAGCCAGCTGCAGGGGGAAAAACTTCCTCTGATGGTTCAAATCAACAAAAGACTAAATCACCAAACTAAAAGGCTCCTTTACCACTCCATCTAATATGGAAACTTTAAGAAAGAGGAAAGTCTGGTCAGAGTTGATTGTTCAAAGACTAGCAGCTCACCAACTAGCATATAATCCAGTGCCAGTGTGAAACATAAAGGAACATCTGTGTGAATCATACTTCCTCCAAATTGGATTAAAGGAGAAAATGGTTCTAATTTGTAAATGTTAAATGCATTTCTCACCCTTAAATAATTTGCTGATTTGCACAACTAAACACACGCATCAGGTTTTGCAGTCTTTGTCCTTTGTGGATGCCGGCACCAGGTCAGGCAGCATCCTTGCAATACCACACTGAGGTGCCCCTACAAAATGAGGTCAAAATAATCACTGTTCCAATTCTGAGCCCCACCTCTGCCTGGTGGAATTTCCACACCAAGGTCTTTAGATCTCCATTATATAACTCATAAACTCTCTTCATGAATGGCTATACCCGGAACTTTGGCGCCTGGAGGAAAAAAAAAAATTTTATATAAACTGGATTAAATTTAAGTACAGTAAGTACCCTACATATGAATGAGTTCCGTTCCAAGTGCATGTTCATAAGTCCAATTTGTTCTTAAGGCCAACAAAGCTAGCCTAACTACCCAAATAGCATGATCGGCTATATGGCACTGTACTGTACTAGGTTTATAATACTTTTCACACCAACAATGCATAAAAAGCAAAACACAAAAAATAAAAGATATTTTTAATCTTATAGTAAAGGAGATCCAACCAGTCCATCCTAAAGGAGACCAGTCCTGGGTGTTCATTGGAAGGACTGATGCTGAGGCTGAAACTCCAGTACTTTGGCCACCTCATGCGAAGAGCTGACTCATTGGAAAAGACTCGGATGCTGGGAGGGACTAGGGGCAGGAGGAGAAGGGGACGACAGAGGATGAGATGGCTGGATGGCATCACTGACTCGATGGACAGTGATGATTTTTGAGTGAACTCCGGGAGTTGGTGATGGACAGGGAGGCCTGGTGTGCTGCAGTTCATGGGGTTGCAAAGAGTCGGACACGACTGAGCGACTGAACTGAACTGAACAGTACCTCAAAAGTATGGTACAACAGCTGGTGCTTCTTAACAGTACCAGCTACATCACCATTGCTTTTACACTTGCTTCAGTGCCTCCTGGGCTTGAAATACCAATTGTACTATTGTTCTCTATGTAGACCTGTACAGTGAAGTACACAAAAGCACAACCACATGTAGAGGATGCACGCATGCAACGATGTACACCCGACACGTGAACTAACTTACGTGATTGGACATTGAATTCACATTCGCATCTTTGAAAGTTTACAACTTGAAGGTTTGAATGCAGGGGACTTACTGTAGAGATACCCACTTCACCTCATAACTGACAAAGTTCTCATTATTGTAAATGAGGAGAAATTAAATATATATAAGTGGAAAATAAATACACAGTTATATAATTGATTGAGATGTATTATATCTTGAGTGGGTTGTGGATTCACTGTCTGTTATACCATTAAAAGTAAAATTAAAATAAATTAAAGAGTCATTTATGAAACAATGACAATAGTATTTTATAAATCAAAGACTATGATAAATTCAATTCTATTCAAACAAATAAAGTTAAAGGCAACATAACTTACTGCACATCCATGTAACTGTGTCTTGCCCTTTGCCCTACCCGATCTTCTGCTAAGTCTCAAATGATAACCTGGACAAAAATATTTCAGAATCGGGATAAGTGGTTCTTCTACCTTGGTGGGAACATGAGTAGGGAAGAGTCATGCAGTGATTTTTACAATGCTTCGGGTCAGAGAAAGGGGACAGGGCCTTCCTGAGGAATGAAGAGTGTCTAGTTCAGAAAAAAACAAGATTGTCCTGGGAGAACACAGAAGCATATTAAGCTTCTAAGGAAGATCAAGGGGTCCCAGCACAGGGTCAGGACAGAAAAGGACAGACACAGGACACCTTCCCTGCCAGAGACCCTCGACAGTCAGATCCAAGGGTTGCAATGGAAAAATCTAGGACTAAGTTACAGAGAGATCCAGGTCAGAATATGAAGAATATTTGTGGATTTGTTCAAAGTTCACAAGCAAACACTTTCTATAAGAATCCTTGATGTTAAAGGTCTTCCTAAAACTAAAGAGCACATCTTAGTTCTTTCAGTAAGTGCAGAATCCTACGGACAAATGAAAGCTTTCGCATTCGTTATCTGGGGCATGCATCTATTTATCTGTTCTTGGGACTCATTAGGCATCAGGGTCACAGTAAATAAAAGGGAATGGAAACATAAAAGTTAAACAGCAACAGTTCTGAAGGTGACTTTCATATCCCTGGTAATGTTACTGAAAGGAATTTGTGGGTCCCACTGCTTGCCGCTCAAAACTAATCAATAGGCCAGGTTGGGAAAGTTTGCTTTATCTCAGATGTGGCAACTGGGGAGGGGGGAGGGGAGCAGACATCTGTTCAAAGGCCGACTCTCCACCCGCCCCCCACCCTATCAAGCAGCTGGTCAGAGCTTTTATAGACAGAGTTGTGGGGGAGGGGTGGTGGGACTTACATGCAGAAACAGCACAGTCATCTCTAACAGTCATCTGCGAATCGGTCGTTAGTTGTCTGACCAGCATCATCTTGGTTGTTTTAGGTGCAGTTTATCTTCAGTTCCAGGGTCCATTTGTTCTCATTTCTTTGTGGTCAAGTCTCAGAACTGTGGCAGCTCAAGTCCTGGGTACAGTCTGGTCATCATGTAGCTACAGCTCACAGGATATGGCTTGGAATATTACCTATAGCCCTTGAGAAAGAACTAAAGGTCCTTAACTATGCTTAATGACTACATTATTATTATTTAGTCTCTTTTGACTTTTTTCCTTTGTTTCAACATTTCTTATTTCTCTGATTAAATTTATTCTTTGGGGGAACCTAGTGCTTTAGCATGGAGGATGAACGTCCCTAGTCTCCTCTTGGCAGGAGGGAGATGGAGATGTTTTCCACTTCCATCAGGGTCCTCCTTATTCCAGGCCCTACATAATTCCTGCTGTTGGAAAGAATCCACTGCACCAGAGAAAATCATTCCCCATGTTGATTTTTCTGATGAGACTGCAAAGGAGGCTGGAAAGACACTTGACAAGCTCTTTTCTTCAGAACAGCAGGCTTCCATCTTGCATGTGTTGAATACAGCATCTAATAAAGAACTTGAAGCTTTTAAATTGCTTCGTGGAAAAAAGTCCCTCCATATTATAGAACACAGAAAAATGTTTGGACCATTTCAGAATTTGGAGAGTTTAATGAATGTGCCCTTGTTCCAGTATAAAATCACCATTCAAGTTTGTAACTCCATTCTTAATCCAGAGACTGGAGGGAAAAAAAAAGAAGTTACAGGAAAGTCAGATCTTGAGAAAGCTCATCAAACCAGAAATAGGAAGAGAGAGAGTTAAGGCAGTTAATAGTATAGTATCCATTGTTTTTGGTACTCGAAGAATTGCCTGGGCTCACCTCGATCGTAAATTGGCAGTGCTGGACTGGCAGCAAACTGAATATTGCCAATTGAAGAAAGGATCACACCACATCACAGCTATCTGTCCATTTAGAAGAGGACCTTCATTTCAGAACCCATCTCTGTTTCCTGTGCTGTTACATTTTCATATGACAGAAGCCATGCTGTGTGCCTTACTGAATCCAATGTTTGCCCAAGATNTGAGTTTGTATCTTAAAACCTTGTGTCTGTTAAAATGTTCACACTTATAATTAAACCAGGCTTTTTTGTTTCAGGCAGTTAATAGTATAGTATCCATTGTTTTTGGTACTCGAAGAATTGCCTGGGCTCACCTCGATCGTAAATTGGCAGTGCTGGACTGGCAGCAAACCGAATATTGCCAACTGATGAAAGGATCATACCTATCATCTGTCTATTTAGAAGAGGTAAGGCAGTTGCACCTCCAAATCCTGACCTGCTGGAGCTCCTCATGAATCTTTTAGTCCTAAAAGGGATGAAATAAAATAGTAAGGATGGATTTTCTTTGGGTACTTACTACTCACCTGTTCCTATTGTGTTTTCCATCGCTTATGTTTTTTTAATTTAAAAAAACCTTATTTTTGGCTGTGCTGGGTCTTCACTGCTGCGTGCAGTCTTTCTCTAGATGCGGTGGGTGGGCCTCTCATTGCAGTGGCTTGTTGCAGAGCACAGGGTCTAGGTACTCGAGTTTCCATAGTTGTGGCCCACAGGCTTAGTTGCTCCACAGCATGTGGGACCTACCAGGACCAGGGATCAAACCCACATCCCCTGCACGGGCAGGCAGATTCTTAACCACTGGACCCCCAGGGAAGTCCCCACTTAGGATCTTTTAAAAAACTGAATAATTTATTTCAAGAAATGCCTTATGAATCAAAGGTCGATCCTGAGAAAATCAGCAGTAAAGTATACTGTTCCCAATGTTAAGAAACTTCTGCACCATATTTATAAAGCTTGTTCTTCAGTTATTTATNTGAATAATTTATTTCAAGAAATGCCTTATGAATCAAAGGTCGATCCTAAGAAAATCAGCAGTAAAGTATACTGTTCCCAATGTTAAGAAACTTCTGCACCATATTTATAAAGCTTGTTCTTCAGTTATTTATGGTTTCATCTGAGTCTTCAGAATCTGGTGAGATGGGCAGTAATGATCATCCTGATTGTATCTGTAAAAACTGTTTCAATCAGTCATCTGACTTGATTAGTCAGTGACAGAGGTGATTGAGTCTAGGCTAATCATTCCAAGCCTATATGCTACCCTAGAGTTTTTTAAAAGGTAAATAAGACAGTTTTGTCCACTTTTAAAGGCAATCTAGATCTTAGGGATTATGAAGCCCATTGCACAGATGAAGAAAGTAGTAATTAGGAGGATTAACTGGCTTGTTTTACCTCAGCTTGTTCCTGTTAGAACCATGATCAGAAGAACTTGGCTAGCCTTACTCCTCCATAAAAGTCTTTTTCAGTTACTTCAAAATTGTCAGCGGCAATATAATGGAAGTTATATATTTAATAAACAGAAGTGGGACAGAGATGGAGGCCTAAACAATAAAACTCAATGAATTCTTTCTTAATTTTTGGCTGCACTGGGTCTTCATTGCTGNGTCTTTTTCAGTTACTTCAAAATTGTCAGCGGCAATATAATGGAAGTTATATATTTAATAAACAGAAGTGGGACAGAGATGGAGGCCTAAACAATAAAACTCAATGAATTCTTTCTTAATTTTTGGCTGCACTGGGTCTTCATTGCTGCATATGGGCTTTCTCTAGTTCCTGTGAGCAGAGGCTGCTCTCTAGTTGGCATGCTCAGGCTTCTCATCATGGTGGCTTCTCTTGTTGCACAGCGTGGGCTCTAGAATGCACGGGCCTAGTTGCCCTGTTCACTTACTTTACTTTTTTCTCCTCCCAAAGATTTCTTCAATCGTTTCAAAGATGCCTAAAGCTGACTTCTATGTTCTGGAAAAAACAGGACCTTCATTTCAGAACCCGTCTCTGTTTCCTGTGCTGTTACATTTTCATATGACAGAAGCCATGCTGTACGCCTTACTGAATCCAACGTTTGCCCAGGACGGTCATCATCAGGTGCTGAGCATGAATCGAAACGCAGTGGGGAAGCATTTTGAGCTGATGATTGGGGACNCTGACTTCTATGTTCTGGAAAAAACAGGACCTTCATTTCAGAACCCGTCTCTGTTTCCTGTGCTGTTACATTTTCATATGACAGAAGCCATGCTGTACGCCTTACTGAATCCAACGTTTGCCCAGGACGGTCATCATCAGGTGCTGAGCATGAATCGAAACGCAGTGGGGAAGCATTTTCACCTGATGATTGGGGACACACGGACTAGTGGAAAAGAGGTTGTGAAGCAGCTCCTCTCAGAGTCTGTACTGAAAGATGAGCCTCGGGTATCCTTCCCACCAGAGAAGATAGTCCGCTACAGACAGATGTTTTCAACTACTGAACACAACAGAGTGGAGGAGTTATATGATTCATTATTACAAGCTATTGCCTTCTATGAACTGGCTGTTTTTAATACTGAATCTTAAAATTCTGAGGTTAACATGTTACATGCTGTTAACATTCTAAGAATTTATATTTATTAGCTCCTAAGTTGTAAAAGCAACTGTTTTGAACATCTATGTTAATGGAGAAGAAAGCACAAGTTTGAATGTATGTAGATGTTTAAAGTCAGACTTTTGGCTCTTGAATGATTTAGATAATAATAAACCAAGGCTAAATCAATAAATATGAGATCCTGTGCCTTTCAAAAAAAAAAATTATTCTTTGACTCAAGTTTTCCGTGGGCAAAAGGCAGGCAGAAGACATGGTGAGGTGGGGAGGGCAAGGACAATATGGTCCTGCTCCATGTCAGTAAGAGCCTTCTCTACTGACATTTTCCTCACCTTCCTTAAGTATTGAAGATCATGTGTATCAAAAAGTTTACTCAATTGGATATTCTCATTAAGGTGGGTTCTAGTTCATTTACATTTCCTATACTGTACTGGTCCTAAATGTGAAAGCCTGAAAACACCTATCTTCACTACACTGTGTCCTGGGTCAGCAGCCTAACTGATATCCTCCCCAAGACTCTAGAATGCTACAGATGCTGATGATGCCTCCGAGTCTAAAACAAAGGCATTAGCTTCTGAAAGTGTGTAACAAATGCTGGTAGGGACTTTCCACGCTGTCAACAAAATTCATCATGGAACTTCTTAGCCCAGTCAGTTATCAGGTTAAGCATAATTCTGTGATGATTTGTTAAAGGAAAACAAATAAGCTGGAAGCTATTCAAAGGTAAGGACTATGTTTTCAACTTCTTTGTAATGCCTTACAGTAACCTAACACAATGTGGAGCTGATGATGGTTGTTCCTTGATTAACAATTGGCTTTTGTTGATTTATCCCTCTTTTGTACCTTTCAAACAAAGAGTAGGGCAGAGTAACAGGGGCTACACAAGCAACAGGATATTCTTCACACACTTTTCTGAACCATCAGATTTACTCAAAGATCTAGAGGCATAAGACATGACATTTGTTGTTGTTGTTTTAAGTGCAAAAATTGGCATGAATTTTTAAGATAAAATATGAAAATCAAAGACAACACACATTTGCAGCTGGATGTTTGAAGACATACTCTCAGACTCTAAGAGATGCATGCTCACTCTTTCTCTTTGATTGAAAAGAAGGGGCAACACACTGCTTGATGTATGGTTAGCTACACACACACACGCACACGCACACACACCAAGACATTGCTTTTCTGCCCCCCTCCCCAAAAAACTATAGATCTAACCCAGAAATTTTATTTTTAGGAACTTATCTTAATAAATAATGAAATAAATGTGCAAATATATGTGAGTGCTGCTGTTCACGTAGAACTGCTTTTATAAAAATGAGTCTATCCATCTATCATCCTAGATATCTCTATATGCTTAAATGCACATAGATTAACTAGATAGATAAATGATAGGTAAAGAAGCAGATCAATTAAAGTTCATTAAAATAGAATCACAGTATATATGTTACATTTTCATAAAGAAAAATTAAATATAACCTCCACTGATTTTAAAAGAAAAAAAAAGAAATGGAAGTACACTAAAATAATTGATAAACTTCAGTTAAATGTTTTTACCACAAAATCTATTGTTTCCTAAAATATCTCTAAGATATAAAACATTATAAAATACAAGCAGTTTGTCATTTAATGATTACACTTTACATCAAATAGATACAGTATAGATTGACTCCTTTCTAAGCAAGAATAGAAAATCAGTAAGTTCCACTTCTTCCCACATCCTCATTATAGTTAGCTATTATTTTCATATTTTCAGAGTTTATAATGCTCACATTAGCTTCTACAGCTATAATTCCTATACTTGTTAGACCTTAGACTGATACCTAGATAGATCTGACAATCACTGCCTGGCCTTTTATCTTTCCCATTCCTGAGTTCTATATTTTTAATTTATTCTTTGATTATCAGAATTTCATCAGTCTTTTGTTTTTTCAAAGAGGCTTCATGTGTTCTCTTTTCACTGAATTCTTGAATGTTTAAGAATAACTTTCCGTTACCTTTGTACATGAATGGCAACTTGAATTCTTGAATGTTTAAGAGTAACTTACCATTACTTTTGAACATGAATGGCAATCTTGCTGGGTATTACCTTCTTGGATTGTGTTCTCTTCCTATCATTGCCTTCTGACGTTGAGTCTTACTATATGAAATATACATATTCAGTATATACTCTGTATATACTCTATATACTCATATTCTGTATAAACTCTATCGAGCTTCCCTGATGGCTCACTGAGAAAGAATCTTTCCTCCATGCAGGACATACAGGAGATGTGGGTTCAACCCCTGGGTCGGAAATATCCCCTAGAGGAGGAAATGACAACCCACTCCTGTATTTCTGCCTGGAGAATCCCATGGACGGAGAAGACTGGTGGGCTACAGTCCATAGGGTTGCAAAGAGTCAGACATGACTGGGCAACTGAGCATGCATATACTCTATGTGTATATTACATATTTTTATATTATATTATGGATACATAATATTGAAATAATATTCTCTGAGCTATTCATTGGCTTATCTACTTTAAGGGCTCTGATTATCTTTCTGCTATACCAGTTTTGTCTCCTCTATATTATCTTCTAATTATTTTAATATATTTTTTGCTTTGATTCTGTTAAGCCTTTCATTCACATCAGTAACAGTTTTAAGCCATGTGAAACCCGTCCATTACTCTTACCAGATAAATCAATTCCATATTGTGTATGTCCTCTGTTTTTTTAGCTCTCTGACTTCCCTTTTCATTTTATTCTGCAGTTTGAAAATTTATTATATGTATGTCATGTTCTTATTAAATCCTTCTATTTACAAACTACTCACGGAAAAAGTTTTTTCTGTTCCCTTTAATTTTATATTTTCTACACTAGGTTCTTCCTCAGTCTTGTTATCCTATATATCTTACTTATAATTTTTTGATTTACTGGCTATGTCATGAATACATAGCTGCCACTTTGTCTCTTTTCATGTTAATTAACATCAGAACATCTGTTTATATCTTCTGTTTGTATTAATGCAGATGAATTCTCTTTACTCTCTTTGCGTCTCATCAAGAACTTGCTTCATTGGTTTTTAAGATGCCCATTCTGTATTTTAGCATCTCTAAAACTTGAGGACATCCTACAATTGGCAGCGTGTTTTTGTTTTGTTTTGTTTTTCATTATTTTGTTTTCCCCTTCTGGGCTACAATGTAAGAATATCTATTACAAAACTCTACTTTCCTCAAACTTTCAACTTCAAAACCACCTTAAATGGTCAGTAGATGACCATTTATCCTACTTCATAAAGATAGTAAAACCCATCAGATGGGAAAATCCCTCACCTTTCCATAACAAAACTCAAAACTTAAAATTCTTCCCTCTGGCTCTTCCTGTCTAAGGCTATCCTTCCCTCTGTGTTCTGAATTCCACTTCCTCCAGCCTTCTTGGGAATCTCAACAGTTCACCCATCTCCTGTCACTCATGATTCTTCAAACTTGTCTTCTACTAATTCCTTCCCATCAAGACTAGATCATCCTTTAAAAATAAATAAACAACCCTCTTCACTGTCACATTCTTTTTTCTCCTTCAAAGCCAAATTACTTTTGTCTAGACCCACAGTCTCCATTTTGCTCAACTCTGACTCATGCCTTAGCCATTTTTGTGACTCTACTGTTCCAGTAAAAACTGCTCTCAGCAGATAACCAAGGACTTCCTTGTTTCTAAACACCATGAACTTCAGTTTGATTTGTACTCACAGCAGCGTCTGTGGTAGCTGATCACTCCTTCATCTCAACACTCTTCCCTTAGCTTCCATTATGACACATCCTTCTAGTTTTCCTTTTCCCTCTGATTACTTCTCAATAGTGTTTGCAGGATCTACTTCCTCTTCCTGTCCCTAAAGTTTTCTGTTCTACAAGGATCGTGCTTAGAAATTTTTTTCACTCTACATCCTCTCAAGTATATGAACCCAGGCACTTCAAGGTTCCTATGGCATCTATAAGCTTCTAAATTAGTAGCCCTATTAACAAATGTCTTTCCTGTATATCTAATTATTTGTTAACTATCTCAATTTGTAATTTCCACAACCAACTCAAACTCATCAGGTTCAAAAGTGAACTCATAGTTTTCATTCCAAACTTGCTCCTCCTCTTCAGTTCTCGGATTCTCTTAAATGTCACCAACAAGTTGTTCAAGTCAGATTCTTGGGAATTATCTTTAACTCTGTGTTTTCCTTCTCTCACAGCTAATTACCAGGCCACCTGACTTTACCTCTTAACAAAGTTCTCTAAGCTAATCCTCTTATCACTACTTTCATTGCCTATTTCAAGTTACTATTTTCTATTTCCACTGTTTCTACAATAGTCTCCAACTTTATTTCCAAAGTGGTTTTACTAAAACTCTGATCACACTACAGTCTGTTCCCTAAAAATCTTTCAATAATGGGTCACTGCCACTGGGATAAGCTCCAAACATCTGAACCTGGCATAAATGATCCTTCATGATTATGGTCTCTCCATACTTCTCCAAACTCACATTGTGCTCCTTACACTATATGCTCCGTCCTGTTAAACGATTTACAGTTTACTCAAAATTCAGGTTTGTGTGTTAGTCCATCACTCTTGTCCCTCCCTCTGGTCTGGCTAAATCCTAATTACCTTTCCATTCTCAAGTCCCCTCTTCAAATGAAACTTGCTTGCATTTCCAGGTTCGTTAGATATCCCCTTCCTAAATCTCTCATAGCATTCTGAACTTCCCTTAACACGTTGTACTATCATTTTATGAAAGCTGGTCCGTGAGTACCATGACAGTAAGTGTTAAACTACCTTAAAAGGTAGGTCTTGGTCCTAAATTTTCCTTATGTCATCTCATTATTAACATAGTTGATCTCTTCTCATACAGGTAGCCTGTGCATACTATAAAATAAATTGAAACACTGAGAAAAGAAAAAAAAACTAGTAAAATCAGATAATAACCAATCTGGATCGTTTATGATCTAAATGTTGGTTTTCATTCACTAATGTTTTTTCCAGCTGAAATCTTTAGACACAATCCTCCACATAAGTAAAGATTCAAAATAAATGGATATAAAATACCAACACCACTAGTTGGTTTGAATGATTCAGTGAAGTAAAACTCAGTCATTTAGGGTTGTTTAATGAAATAACTGATTGAACTGATCACTTTTCGTGGGGAGGAGGGGTGTTAAGTTAACATGAACTCAGCATTGTTATCACATAAGGTTAAGTGCAGAAAGAATTCATTACTTGTAAGGAGTGAGCAACTTTCACCCACCAGGATAGATGATTATAAAAACTTTTCCCCTTATAGTCTACCACCAGGCAATTTGAGTCATGGTGCTAAATTAATATCCATATTAGTATACAATATTCAGTCCAGAATGGTATTTTGTGAAGCAGGACTCTTATCTGTCTTGTTCATTGTTGTTTGTCCAGTGCCTACACTATAAGCATTCAGAAAATATTTGTTGAATGAGTTAATGAAGAAATTGTCATCAGCTATATATCTAACTAGACAAAGCATTTTGTTTATAAAAGGATCTGAGCAGTCACATTTGATGTCACAAGCTCTTTCAATATATAGACTCCTGGGTAATTTTAGAACTGAAAAAGTACTGCTGGTCTCAGTACTGACTCAGGTTCAAGACAGCAGGTTCCAAACTTTAGCATATATCATAATCACCTGGAGAACTGATTAAAACACAAATTTCTGGGCCCTAGCCCTTGAGTTTTTGTTTAGTAGGTCTTGGTAAGGCCTGAGTATCTGCATTTCTAACAAATTTCCAGATGAGGCTGATGCTGGTGGTACAGAGACCACATTTTGAAAATCACAAATTCAGCAAATCAGTTTATTTGGCCTTTTGTTTTGCTGACTGATATATTTTCTACAAAAATCATGTTTATACGGAGAAGGAAATGGCAACCCACTCCAGTATTCTTGCCTGGAAAATCCCATGGACAGAGGAGCCTGGTAGGCTGCAGTCCATGGGGTCGCTAAGAGTCAGACATGACTGAGCCACTTCACTTTCATGCATTGAGAAGGAAATGGCAACCCACTCCAGTGTTATTGCCTGGNTTTTTTTTTTTTACCCCTCCAGGTGCTACTGGCAACCAAAACACCGCGGTTTGCTTGGGATTCTGTAACAAAATACCATAGACTTGGTGGCTTCAACAATATAAATTTATTTCTCTCTCTCTCTCTTTTTTTTTTTTTTTTTTGGTAAAATGAATAGGCTGAGAATTTTCCAAACCTTGAAGTTCTAGTTCTGGGATTGTTTAACAATTTCTTTTTTCATTCATCTCTCTCTTCTTGCCTTTTGCTCTAAGCGGTTAGGAGGATCCAGGCCACTCTTTCCACACTTAGAAATTTCCTCAGCTAAATATTCAGTCTCATTACTTGCAAGTTCTACCTTCCACAAAACACTAGACTGTGAACACAATTCAGCCAAGCTCTTTTCATTTTATAACATAGACTGCCTTTTCAGTAACATGTTACTCATTTCCATCTGACATCTCATCAGAATGGCTTTTGATTCCTTATTTCTACCAACTCTGAGCTCATGATTAGTTACATATTCTCTAAGAAGATGGAAACTTTCTCACCAGAATTTCCCTTACTGATGAGACTCCTCCATGTACCTCACAACTCCTCCGGTCTCCATACCTCACCCATTTCCAAAGCCACTTCCACAGGGTTAGTTTTTTGTTGCAGCAGCACCACCTCTTACCTTCTGCCCCGCCTCACCCTCCAGGCAAAGTCCCATTAACTAGATGAGGATTTCACACTTCTCTTTGTTCCTGTTTCCACAGCCCACAAATGACAAAGCTTCTCAGTTACCACAGGAAATCGCACTTGTTCTTCTTTTATCCAAGCTAAAATATTAGTAGGGCCTTTATCTTAATTCTTTTAGGTTGAATTTTTGCCTGTGTTGGCCTTACAGTACCCGCTCCCACCCAGCTTTTTTTTTCCTCTTAATTAATTCTTCATCTCTTTTTCTGGGTCCTTTTTCTTGCTTGCCTCTTAAATATCTGTATTCCTCAGGTGTCTTTTCTTGGATCTTACGTCTTTTCACTCTAGAGATTAATGGTTCTTCTTTGGGGGCGTTAAAAAAAAAAAAAAAGTAAAAGTCACTCGGTCATGTCTAACTCTTTGTAGCCCACCAGCTTGCTCAGTTCCTGGAATTCTCCAAGCAAGAACACTGGAGTAGGAAGCCATTTCCTTCTCCAGGGAATCTTTCCACCCCAAGGATCGAACCCTGTGTCTCCCCATTGCAGACAGATTCTTTAACATCTGAGCTACCAGGGAAGAGCTTTGGGGAGTTAAGAATAAGGAGAGGGGTGGGAGGGGGGCTCAGGATTGGAAACTCATGTACACCCATGACGGATTCATGTCAATGTATGGCAAAACCAATACAGTGTTGTAAAGTAAAATAAAGTAAAAATAAATTAAAAAAAAAAAAAGAATAAGGAGAGGGAAAAAAAGGTATGGGAGCCTCTTCAGACATATTTATTAAATATTTTTAAAATTTGATGCAAAGAGCTGACTCATTGGAAAAGACTCTGATGCTGAGAAGGATTGAGGGCAGGAGGCGAAGGGGGTGACAGAGGATAAGATGGTTAGATGGCATCATCGACTCAATGGACATGAGTTTGAGCAAACTCCAAGAGATGGTGAAGGACAGGGAAGCCTGGCATCCTGCAGTCCATGGGGTTCCAAAGAATCGGACATGACTGAGTAATTGCACAACAAAAGCTTATTATATGTCAGCCATTGTCCTAGTTGTTGAGGATGTAATAGAGAACAAAACACACAAGCTTCCTGTTCTCATGGGGAAGACAGACAATAAGTAAATAAGTTTAAATATGTATATGATTTCAGTTAGTGATAATTGCCATGAAGAAAAACAAAGCAAGGTAGGGAGAGTCAAGGAGAAGAAAGACCTCTCTGAAACAGATAATTGACCACATGTTATTTAAAGCCATGACTGTGGATGAGATCACCTAGGGAGGACAGCAAATAGGGAGGAGAAAGGTGAGGACTCAGCTCTGGGGTTTTTCACCTTTTCAATGTCAATCAGAATTAGAAAGACTCCGTGAAGCAGACTGAGAAGGATGCAGTTGCTAAGAAAAGAAAAAAAAGAAAAGAAAATATGATGCTCTGGAAGCCAAAAACAATAACAACAAAATGTTCCAAGAAAGAGGGAGTAATCAATTCTGTCACAATATGCTGAGATGATGAGTAAGATGAAGATTAAAAATTGTTTATTGAGTTTGGTAAGAAAGAAATCTTCGCCAATCTGAAGATCAAATTAAGTGGAATTGGAGGACAAGATCCTGACTGGAGTGTGCTCCAGATAGAACGGGAGGTGACAGAGTGATTGTAGATGACTCTTCCAAAGAGAATCGAAATTTAAAAAGAACAGAGAAATAGAAAGAGGAAGTTATGGGATGAGAATGTAGGGTCACAAGAGACTTTTCAAATGGGACATATTATAGCAATGGGGATGACTATGATGCATAACAAGGAGGAAACTGATGATGCAAAAGAGAAAGGGAATGACTGTATAAGCAGAGTCCTTGAATACAAGAGAGGGGACAAGACCCAGTCCACAACTCTGGTCTGATGAAGACTGGAGCAGTTTACCTATTGCAACAGGAATAACAGCAGCGTATGTGTACAGATGCAGAGTAACTGGTAGATTGGATGGTGAGAAAGTAGTTCTCTTATGATTGCTTTTGTTTTCTCAATTAATTAGATGCAAAGTCAATAGCTGAGTGTGAGGAGAGAAGAAGCGTTGTTAGAGGTTTGAGAAAGAAGACTGCTGCTCTGCCATGGGAAGACCACTTAAAATAGGGAATCATTTAACATGGGACTGATCAGCACAGCTGGATGTTTTCCTCCAGCTACATTTAGCTGAACTTCTGATTAGGAGGGCTTCACTGGTGGCTCAGATGGTAAAGAATCTGCCCGCAACGCAGGAGACCTGGGTTCAATCCCTGGGTTGGAAAGATTCCCTGCAGAAGGGAATGGATACTGCAGTATTCTTGCCTGGAGAATTCCATGGACTGTAGCCCTCCAGGCTCCTCTACATGCAGGCTACAGTCCATGTACAGGTCGGCTATAGTCCATGGGTTGCAAAGAGTTAGACATGACTAAACGACTAACACTTTTCAGATTAAGAAGCCCTGCTCTCCACCCTCTCTCTGAGTGACTTCATCCAAATTCATGACTTGGCTAACAGTTATGTCTCGTGATTCCCAAATCTGTATCTTCAAGCTAACCCTCTTTTTGGAACTCCAAACTCAACGTCTACTAGAGTTTTCAACTTAAAATCTCCCATGTACCTCTTAAACTCAGCATATCCAAAACTAAAATAGCATGTTTAAAACCACCCCTACGGTCCTTGACTCTGCTAACAACCTACCAACCCTCCATCTAACACCTAAAGTAAGGAGCAAAAGTCTTCTTTGCACACTCCACACTTGTAGCTGCTACCTTCTTCACATCACACACATCTCTTCCCTCTAATTTCACTGCCATTTGCCTAAGTTCAGTCCTTGTCACTGTTCACCTAAGTTCCTGCAACAGTCTCCTGTCTTTGATGTCAGTCTATCCCCACTTAACCCACCTTCTGCACAACTTCCAGGCTTCTCTTTGGTAACTGCAAATCTCATTACCTTGCTCCCCTACTTAAGATATTTCAAAAGTTCTCTTTAGCTCAAAAAGTAAAATTCACTTCAAAGTCTGATGCTGGCTCTCCTTTAGCCTAATAGCCTACCAATCCAGCCATTCCAAATTACTTGCTGTTTGCATATCACATCATAGTACACCAGGGGGCTTCCCTGATGGCTCAGATGGTAAAGAATCTGCCTGCAATTCAGGAGACCCAAGTTCAATCACTGGGTTGGGAAGATCCCCTAGAGAAGGAAATGGCAACCCACTACAGTATTCTTGCTTAGAAAAATCCATGGACAGTGGACTCTGGCTGGATGTAGTCCATAGGGTCACAAAGAGTTGGACATGACTGAGTGAATAGAAATAGAATATAAAACTTACTTTCTTTTGAAAAAGCTTTTCTTCACCTGCAATTGCTGCTAGCTTCCAGACCTTCCTCTGAACGCCATCTTGACATTTACTGCATGTAAACTTCATATGTACTCCCAAAGCACAGTAAGTGTACTATACTTATACTCACTTATCACACTGACTTCACTTGACACTACATCCCCTCCAGCTACTTCCTCATTTTTCTGCTTTCCTTTGAAGCAAACCCCATCAAAAAGTATCATCAATACTTCACTGTTGCCCTTTCGTCTCCTCCTTTTATCTCTGGCACACATTTAAGTCGGTCTTTTCATTTTGACTCTTCTAGCAAAACAACTCTTTACAAAGTCATAAATGTCTTTGACATGGCTATAAACAATGGTCGATCCTTAGTCTTCATCTTACTGACGCATCACAGTAGCAGCATCTGATACAATTAATTACTCCTTCCTTCTTGAAAGACCTTCTTCTCTTGGCTTCCAGGCAGCCTTTTATTTCACTTCTGCTGTCTCACTGGCAGCTATTACCCCATCCCCGTTGCCACTTGTCCTGATCATCTTAATCTCTAGAACTTGGAATGTTCTTTTCTGTCTATTTCCTTTCTAGGTGATATCATCATTTTATAGCTTTAAACACCCACTCTAAGGATTACAGTGCCCAAATGTGTATCCTAACCTAAACCTCTACCCTGCACTCTAGAATGCCCAACTTAACATATGCATTTGAATGTCTAGTAGGAAGCTTCCCAAACTCCTTCAGCAATCCTTCCCTTTTTAGTAAATAGCAATTTCATTCTTCCAATTGCTCAAGCTGAAAACCTTGGAGACATTCTTGACTTCTCTCTTTCTCCCATACCTCCCATTTACACCACCAGTAAATCTTGTATGGTCTGCCTTCACAGTCCAACACACATCTACTCACCAGCCTGGTCAGCCCATTCTCTCTCACATGGTTATGTAACAGCCTCCCACCTAGTCTCCCAGCTTCCAACCTTCTCTCCCTTCACACAAAAGCCAGAGTGGTTCTTTGAAAACAAGTTGTATCATGTCTTTTCTCTGCTCAGAATCCCCAAATTATTGTCATATCAGAGGCAATATAATGGTTTACAAGACCCTATATAATTTAGCCCCCCTACTAACTCCCTAAACTCACCTCCAACAACCCTCCCCAACACTCTGTTGAAACTCCATGATCCTCTCTCAGGCCCTGTACATCTGATGCTTCCTCTGCCTGCTATGTTCCTCCTTGAGGATAGCCACAGGCACACCCCCTCACTTCCTTCACATCTCTGCCATCCTCTCAGAGGGCTTGTCGGATTCATTTTCAATTATACTTATCACTGTCTCTTACATCATCTGTTCATTGGTTTACCTTCTGTCTTACTCCGTTATTGTTGTTGTTCAGGCACTAAATTGTGTCTGACTCTGCCACCCCGACACTGCAGTGCAATGAAACAGACACGTGCTCCCATAAGTGTGTGTGTACTTGTGTGTGCATTTACACGGTTGTTGTTTTTTAGTCACTAAATTGTGTCCAACTCTTTGTGACTCCATGGACTGCAGCATGCCAGACTTCACTGTTCTCCACTATCTGCTAGAGCTTGCTCAAACTCATGTCCATCGAGTCAGTGATGCCATCCAACCATATTATCCTCTGCCACCCTCTTCTCCTTTTGCCTCCATCTCATCCTCTGCCACCCTCTTCTCCTTTTGCCTCCAATCTTTCCCAGCATCAGGGTCTTTTCCAGTGAGTCGACTTTTTTCATCAGGTGGCCAAATATTGGAGCTCCAGCTTCAATCTCAATACTTTGGCCACCTGATGAAAAGAGCTGACTCATTGGAAAAAAACCCTGATGCTGGGAAAGATTGAAAGCAATGTACCTCTATCAGGACCTTATTTTATTCACTACTGTGTGCCAAGCACTCAGCAGATGTTCCATAATAAATCAAATGGAATTAAATATTGGTTTACTTATGCACCTTCTCCCAACTTAAACTTATACTCTTTTAAAAGAAGGATGATGGGACTTCCCTGGCAGTCCAGCGATTGAGACTTTGCCTTCCAATGCAGGTGCAGGTTTGATCCCTGGTCGGGAGCTAAGATCCTACATGCCTCGTGGCAAAAAAACCAAAACATAAAACTGAAGCAGTATTTTAAAAAATTCAAAAAAATCTTTAAAATGGCCACATTCAGTTCAGTTCAGTCGCTCAGTTGTGTCCGACTCCTTCTACCCCATGAATCGCAGCACGCCAGGCCTCCTTGTCCATCACCAATTCCCGGAGTTCACTCAGACTCGCGTCCATCGAGTCAATGATGCTATCCAGCCATAAAAATAATTAAAAGAAGGACAATATCATACTGAACTTTAAATCCCCTTTGCATAGCACAGTTCGGCTCAGTTGTTCAGTCGTGTCTGACTCTCTGTGACCACATGGACGGTAGCACACCAGACCTCCCTGTCCATCATCAACTCCTGCAGCTTACTCAAACTTATGTCCATCGAGTTGATGATGCCATCCAACCATCTCATCCTCTGTCGTCCCCTTCTCCTCCTGCCCTCACTCTTTCCCAGCATCAGGGTCTTTTCAAATGAGTCAGCTCTTGGCATCAAGTGGCCAAAGTATTGGCGTTCCAGCTTCAACATCAATCCCTTCCAATGAACACTCAGGACTGATCTCCTTTAGGATGTACTGTTTGGATCTCTTTGCAGTCCAGGGGACTCTCAAGAGTTTTCTCCAACACCATAGTTCAAAAGCATCAATTCTTCAGTGCTCAGCTTTCTTTACAGTCCAACTCTCACATCCATGCATGACTACTGGAAAAACCATAGCCTTGACAAGATGGAACTTTGTTGGCAAAGTAATGTCTCTGTTTCTTAATATACTGTCTAGGAGTAAGTGTCTTTTCATTTCATGGCTGCAGTCACCATCTAGTCAACCACTGTTTCCACATCTATTTCCCATGAAGTGATGGGACCAGATGCCATAATCTTAGTTTTCTAAATGTTGAGCTTCAAGCCAACTTTTTCACTCTCTTCTTTCACTTTCATCAAGAAGCCCTTTAATTCTTCTTCACTTTCTGCCATAAGTGTGGTGTCATCTGCATATCTGAGGTTATTGATATTTCTTCCAGCAATCTTGATTCTGGCTTGTGCTTCATCTAGCCCAGCATTTCTCATGATGTACTCTGCATGCAAGTTAAAAAAGCAGGGTGACAATATACAGCCTTCACGTACTCCTTTTCTTATTTGGAACCAGTCTGTTGTTCCATGTCCAGTTCTAAGGGTTGCCTCCTGACCTGCATACAGATTTCTCAAGAGCCAGGTCAAGTACTTTGGTATTCCCATCTCTTTCAGAATTTTCCACAGTTTATTGTGATCCACACAGTCAAAGGCTTTGGCATAGTCAATAAAGCAGAAATAGATAGTTTCCTGGAACTCTCCTGCTTTTTCAATAATCCAACAGATGTTGACAATTTGATCTCTGGTTCCTCTGCCTTTTCAAAAACCAGCTTGAACATCTGGAAGTTCACGGTCCACGTACTGTTGAAGCCTGGCTTGGAGAATTTTGAGCATTGCTTTACTAGCATGTGAGATGAGTGCAATAGTGCGGCAGTTTGAGCATTCTTTCACATTGCCTTTCTTTGGGACTGGAATGAAAACTGACCTTTTCCAGTCCTGTGGCCACTGCTGAGTTTTCCAAATTTGCTGGCATATTGAATGCAGCACTTTCACAGCATCATCTTTTAGGATTTGAAATAGCTCAACTGGAATTCTATCATCTCCTCTAGCCTTGTTTGTAGTGATGCTTCCTAAGGCCCATTTGACTTCGCATTCCAGGATGTCTGGCTCTAGGTGAGGGATTACACCATCATGATTATCTGGGTCATGAAGATCTTTTTGCATAGTTCTTCTGTGAATTCTTGCACCTCTTCTTACTATCTTCTGTTTCAGTTAGGTCCATACCATTTCTGTTTTTTATTGAGCCCATCTTTGCATGAAATATTCCCTTGGTATCTCTCATTGTCTTGAAGAGATCTCTAGTCTTTCCCATTCTATTGTTTTCCTCTATTTCTTTCCACTGATCACTGAGGAAGGTTTTCTTATCTTTCCTTGCTATTCTTTGAAACTCTGCATTCAAATAGGCATATCTTTCCTTTTCTCCTTTGCTTTTCTCTTCTCTTCTTTTCACAGCTATTTGTTAAGTCCTCCCCAGATAGCCATTTTGCCTTTTTGCATTTCTTTTTCTTGGGGATGGTTTTGATCCCTGTCTCCTGTACAATGTCATGAACCTCTGTCCATAGTTCCTCAGGCACTCTGTTTATCAGATCTAATCCTTTAATCTATTTCTCACTTCCACTGTATAATCATAAGGGATCTGATTTAGGTCATACCTGAATGGTCTAGTGATTCACACAGTCAAAGGCTTTGGCATAGTCAATAAAGCAGAAATAGATAGTTTCCTGGAACTCTCCTGCTTTTTCAATAATCCAAGAGATGTTGGCAATTTGATCTCTGGTTCCTCTGCCTTTTCTAAAACCAGCTTGAACATCAGGAAGTTCACGGTTCACGTATTGCTGAAGCCTGGCTTGGAGAATTTTGAGCATTGCTTTACTAGCATGTGAGATGAGTGCAATAGTGCGGCAGTTTGAGCATTCTTTCACATTGCCTTTCTTTGGGACTGGAATGAAAACTGACCTTTTCCAGTCCTGTGGCCACTGCTGAGTTTTCCAAATTTGCTGGCATATTGAATGCAGCACTTTCACAGCATCATCTTTTAGGATTTGAAATAGCTCAACTGGAATTCTATCATCTCCTCTAGCCTTGTTTGTAGTGATGCTTCCTAAGGCCCATTTGACTTCGCATTCCAGGATGTCTGGCTCTAGGTGAGGGATTACACCATCATGATTATCTGGGTCATGAAGATCTTTTTGCATAGTTCTTCTGTGAATTCTTGCACCTCTTCTTACTATCTTCTGTTTCAGTTAGGTCCATACCATTTCTGTTTTTTATTGAGCCCATCTTTGCATGAAATATTCCCTTGGTATCTCTCATTGTCTTGAAGAGATCTCTAGTCTTTCCCATTCTATTGTTTTCCTCTATTTCTTTCCACTGATCACTGAGGAAGGTTTTCTTATCTTTCCTTGCTATTCTTTGAAACTCTGCATTCAAATAGGCATATCTTTCCTTTTCTCCTTTGCTTTTCTCTTCTCTTCTTTTCACAGCTATTTGTTAAGTCCTCCCCAGATAGCCATTTTGCCTTTTTGCATTTCTTTTTCTTGGGGATGGTTTTGATCCCTGTCTCCTGTACAATGTCATGAACCTCTGTCCATAGTTCCTCAGGCACTCTGTTTATCAGATCTAATCCTTTAATCTATTTCTCACTTCCACTGTATAATCATAAGGGATCTGATTTAGGTCATACCTGAATGGTCTAGTGATTCACACAGTCAAAGGCTTTGGCATAGTCAATAAAGCAGAAATAGATAGTTTCCTGGAACTCTCCTGCTTTTTCAATAATCCAAGAGATGCTGGCAATTTGATCTCTGGTTCCTCTGCCTTTTCTAAAACCAGCTTTCTCTACTTTCTTCAATTTAAGTCTACATTTGGCAGTAAGGAGTTCATGATCGGAGCCAACACATTGTTTTTTGCTTAAATTGGTTTGAATTAGGTTGTCTGTCACTTGCTACAGATTAAAAAAAAAACTTGATTAATTTATAATCTTTAAAAATTAGATTCCCATGTCCTGATACAGAATCTTTATTTTAACAAGGTCCCCAAATGTACCCAACAGATACGGAGTTTCAAGCAGCAAAACCCAGTCTAGAAGAACCAAAGCAAAAAGAATCTCTTAAAGACTTTAAATATCTTACAAAATAAGTAGGAAGGCTGGAAAGCTAGGCTTAGGGCTATGTAGTGAGGAACGAGGTCCAAAATTATGCTGGTGAACTCACCCAGGAAAGTAGTCAGTGATGCTGCCAAAGAACACTAAACACTACAGTTTGCACAACTGCTCCAGGAACTCAGTCTTTGGACAACCATAGTCACCTCTAGCACTGCAGCCACTACTATCCTATATATTCAGTCTGATTGCAACTACTACTGCAAACCAATTTACTGCCACTGCTGAGCCAGAAACTTGGTTTTGTACTACTGCTAACGCTACTAGAAAGCCAGAAATATTTTTCTATAATCTGCTCTCCTTTGCATCACAGGATCCTCCACATTGCACTGGAATTTTCAAACCCTAGAAAAGAAAACAGCTCCTGACTCATAATAATATTCATACACCAGAGAAGACTCTAGTCTTGTATTCCACCCAACTCTGGTCTGAGACTAGAGCAACCAAAAGAAGTCTTACTTTCTTGCCAGTTAACAATACATGAAGAGGCCCATTCTTTGCTTGGGGGTCCAGAGTTTAATTTATGCCCCTGGCATTGTTTCCCTGTTTCTCATACCAAAAGATATTATAAATATTTGTGCTCATAGCAAGGATACTATTTTGATCAAACTGTTAGAACAATCCAGGCTTACAAGTAACTTTATTATTTTTTTCGCCAAATTCTTCAGTGAATTTATAGGCCATATAACCTACTCATTGAAAGCCTTACATGTCAAGGATTAGAACCACCAGGAAAAAAAATTATGTTAGACACAGGTTTCCAGGAATTTGACATAATATTTGTCACACCTGCCAAAAAGCTAGTAAAGAGAATTTTCTGTAATCTTAAAATAGAATTAAACATTAAAAATCTTTCTCTATAACTCATGCTATCTTTTGCATGAGAATGGAAGATTTTCCTCTCTTTCCACATGGACGTTTGTCCTCAGCAATTTTGTTCAAATTGTTCCAGCCAAACCATTGGCCCCATCTCTAATGATCCTTTCCTTTGCTCTGCTATCTCACTATGCTCCTTCATGGTCTCTGACCACGGAACTCTGGGAAAATGAGTTTGACCTCTTCATTAAACTTAGTATGAAGTGTGGCTGGCATACTCTCTGCTTCTTTCAACAAGCAACATTTTACCTGCTATAAGTTTTAACCCAGAAACATGATGAAAATTCTTAGGTGTAGGGTCGGATTCCAAATGAGAACTTTTCTAGTCCTCTTGCCGCAGCAAAATCTGATATTATGGTACCTGAACAGCTGACAAAGTTCCAACAGAGGAATCATTACCCAGACGTCCCTTCAGGCATGCAGCCCCACGTGCGAATAAATGACCTGCAGGCACTTCCTTAATCACTGATAACACCTTTGACTAAGGCTTCTGACTGCACCCTATACCTTGTTTGTATACTGCCACAATACCATTGGTGGAAGCTGTTGCAATCCACCTTTCCCCTTTGACAGTGTATTTCAGTGGATCCCACACACAGCTAAGGCCCTGAGTCACTATCTGTCTGTTTTTCCATTGCATGACCTCAGGGAAAGGCTTTGAGCATGTTTGATGATGGAGATTTCACCTGCATGTTGGTTGGATCCCTTTGGAACACTGCTGGGAGGTATCCCCCTGAGCACTGAGCTTGTGCCAGCCTTTGTTTTCTTTTTTCTCTCTCATTTTTGCTCTCTGACTCTTGGGCCTTCCCCCAACAGCCTGTTTGGTTCTGTTTAGGTTATAGTATCTCATGCATAGTTAGATTTGTACAGTTCTTTGCTGGTAGCAAAAAACAAAATATAGGTCTCTTATATCCAAAGACTCGAATTTCCTTGAAAATCTACAGAAGGCTCTAGGTCATAAGCCATCTATTCTACAATGACACATTTCATGTGCTGCTTTAATCAAACTGCAGGATACATAAGATTTATCAAATAGTAGAAACAGGACTTCCCTGCCTGCCAATGCAGGGGAGGGCCGATTGGATCCCTAGTCTGGAAAGATCCCACAGACAGAGCTTGCACACCCTTAAAACATGTGCTCTGAAACAAGAGAAGCCCCGTAGTGAGAAACTTGTGCACAGCAACAAGGACCCAGCACAGCCAAAAATAAATAAATAAATGTTAAAAAAAAAAATACTGAGAAGTAGAGTGGAAATTATGAACTTTGGAAGTAGTCTAACTTCAGCACTTTGACACTAGTTTTATGGCCATGGGCAAATTACTTAAATCCAGCTTCCTAGTGTATGTAATGAGGCTAATAATACTGCATCTATTTCATAATCTACTGTGAGAATTAAATGACTTCCAGTGGTTAGCAGACATTTGGTCCTGTCCAAATCACCCATAAGACATTGCTCCGTACCAAAAGGTCCCTGGTATTTAGTCCTATCAAAACCATTTGGCATGAAACAAATATGGTCATATATATTTTGGATAGAATCAAATTTCAGGACTTCTTGGCATTCACCAAATGCCATAAGGATGTTTTAGATGGGACCAAATGTCCTGCAAAACTTTCTAGAAGTATAGACACTATAAGAGCTCAAGAAAGTTTCATTCCCAGCCCCTTTCTGACATAAGGGGATATGCCCATGTTTCAGTGTTTCCTCAGTTACTAAAACTGAATATCTCCTAATGAATGGCTTTCTTTCTTCTGGACTAAAATGGCTTTATAAGGAAAATTTTATTCCAAGTCCTGATATTTAGGAGGTAATGATTTGCTTTGCTTTATGAGGCCTCCTTTAGGAGAAGGGAATATTCTTTAAACACAGTTGCTTTGATATTTACTGAGTGTGAAGAGAGAGGAGGAAAGAGAAAAAGAAAAATGATAAATGGGTTCATTTAGAGCGATGGAGATCAAAGTAACTCTTAACTCTTTGACTATAAATATAATGTAGCTCTTAATTCAAAGCTCCTCCCCCCAAAGCATCTCAGCTCTTTTACTGTCTTAACTCCTGACAGTCAGACCTCTTTTTATATCTACTCTCCCCGCTAGGATGTCCCCCTTGTAACAAAAGTGTTATCATGGCTGTTACCATTCCAAAAGCATTAAGCCTCCACAGGGAATTTGCTTTTTATGTTATTGTGATTTCAGGGGTTGAGTTGAGTTGCCCTTCATTGTAGGGGGGTGGGAATAGAAGAAAGAAATTGTAGAAGAGAGATCCTCAAGAGACAAAGCTCTCTGAGAGCCAGAACTCTCTTAGAAAGCTAAGATGGCAAATTTTTTTCTTCTTTTTTTAAATTTCTATTTACTTTTGGCTACGCTGGATCTTCATTGCTGCATACAGGCCTTCTTTAGTTGCGGTGAGCAGGGGTTACTCTTCATTGTGGTGCACGGGTTTCTCACTGTGGCCACTTGTTGCAGAACACGGGCTCTAGGCACACAGGCTTCAGTGGCTGTGGCTCCTGGGCTCTAGAGTATGGGTTCAGTAGTAGTGGCATACGGGCTTAGTTGCTCTGCAACTTGTGGGATCCTCTTAGACCAGGGATTGAACCTGTATCCCCTGCACTGGCAGGCAGATTTTTAAACATTGGTCCACCTGCAAAGTCCCCATGGTGATAATTCTTAAAGACAGTCTTTACAACCTCTTTTGACTTGGTTTCTCCAGTATTCTTCCTTGTTTACACCATTTAAATTGAGTAATCATGAGAAACGCTGGGCTGGAAGAAGCACAAGCTGGAATCAAGGTTGCCGGGAGAAATATCAATCACCTCAGATGTGCAGATGACACCACCCTTATGGCAGAAAGTGAAAAGGAACTAAAAAGCCTCTGGATGAAAGTGAAANAAAAAAAAAAAAAACTAAAGTTAATATCATACTTAAAGGTCAGTGAACAAATATTTATCACTAAAATAATGCAGTAAAACAATAAAAGAATAAATATTATATACATTGGTACCTTCAAAAATTAAATGGTTAGGTATAAATCTAAGAAATGAGGAAAACTATAAAACTCTAATGAAGGAAATCAAAGAACAACTAAATAAACAGAGAGATATTCCATGTTCATGGATAGAAAGGCTCAATATTGTCAAGATCTCAGAACTTTCCAACTTGGTCTACAGATTCAGTGCAATTCCAGTCAAAATCCTAGCAAGTTATTTTGTTAATTTTGACAAACTGGTTCTATAGTTTATATGGAAAGGGAAAGAACTCAGAATAGTCAACACAGACACTGAAGGACAAGAATAGTTAAGAAGATTGACACCGCCCAACTTTAAGACTTAAAGACTAATCATAAAGCTGTATTAATCACAGCAGTGTGGTGTTGGAAAATAATAGACAAACAGATCAACAGAATGGGATAAAGCCCAGACACGGACATGCATTAGTACCACCTGCTGATCTATGACAAATGAGCAAAGGCAATGCAATGGAGCAAAGCCAGTCTTCTCAATAAATGGTGTGAGAAAACTAAAAAAAAAAAAAAAAAAAAAAAGGTAGACAAAGACCTTAGAGTCTTTACAAAAATTAACTCAAATTGGACTACAGACCTAAATTCAGCTTGCAAAACAATACAATAACATAGGCGAAATCTAGATGACATTGGCTTTGGCAATAGCTTTTTAGAAAAAAACAAAGGCTCAATCCATGAAAATAATTGACTTAATTGAACTTAACTTNGAAGCTGAAACTCCAATACTTTGGCCACCTCATGTGAAAAGTTGACTCATTGGAAAAGACTCTGATGCTGTGCGGGATTGGGGTCAGGAGGAAAAGGGAACAACAGAGGATGAGATGGCTGGATGGCATCACCGACTCGATGGACATGTGTCTTAGTGAACTCCAAGAGTTGGTGATGGACAGGGAAGCCTGATGTGCTGCAATTCATGGAGTCGCAGAGTCGGACTCGATTGAGCTACTGAACGAAACTGAATGAGGTGGATGAACCTGGAATCTACTATATAGAGTGGAGTAAGCCAGAAAGAGAAAAATATTATATGTTAACACATACATGTGGAATCTAGAAGAATGGTAGTTTTGACCCTATTTGTAGGGCAGCAGTGGAGACACAGAAATGGAGAACAGACTTGTGGACACTCTGGAGGAAAGAGAGGGTAGACGGATTGAGAGAGGAGCATGGGAACATGTACATCACCATATGTAACATAGACAGCCAGTGGAGATTTTCCGTATGATGCAGGGAGCTCAAATGCTGTGCTCTGTGACAACCTAGAGAGGTGGGATGGAGATTCAGGAGGGAGGGACACCTGATTCATGTTGACATATGGTAGAAATCAACACAATATTGTAAAGCAATTATCCTCCAGATAAAAATAATTCTTTTAAAAAGGCATATGAAAGAAAGTAAAAATGTTTTTCAATGCACTGTCAGATCAGAGAAAGAGCAGGAAAGTCTTAGTTATATCACACAAAAGAGAAGCAAGCTTCAAAAATCACATATAGTCAGACTTCCTGGTGATCCAGTGGTTAAGAATCTACCTGCCAACACAGGGGACACAAGTTCAATTCCTGGTCCAGGAAGATTCTTCACGCTATGGAACAAGCCTGTGTGCAACAAGAGAAGCCACTGCAATGAAAGTCCAAGCCCTGCAACTAGAGAATAGCCCCCGCTCACCACTCCTAGAGAAAGCCTGCGTACAACAAAAATTAATAACTATTTTTAAATGTATGTTAAAAGATCACATATAGTCTATCACCCTATCTGCTACAGTTTAAAAACTCAAAACTTAATAGGGCTTATCAGCTTACTTCCATATCCTCACTGCTGACTCTAGCACAAAGTTTCTGTTTTGATCCTAAGATTGCACAGCTGTTTATTCATTAAGACTCATGAAGTTTCTACAGCTTACTGAAGTTGTAATGTCTCCTTTCTCTGCCTTATCTCCGTTACAAATCCAAGGTGTCTTTGGAGATAGATAGGTACCAAGTTATCTGACTTAGCTTGGCTATACAGGCATCTGGAGGATTTCTTCTGATAATACAACAAAAACAAAGAAGTCTCAAGAGTACAATGGATGTTTGCAAAGGTATACTTCATCTCTCTTCTTTTTTTCTACCCAAGATTTATCACTATTCCCAAACTACCAAAGGAGAGACAAAACAAGAGATACCAACAGAAGGAATGAGCTTGGAAAAATATTCATAACATAATGATTTGTCAAGATAATAGGGAAGCACATAGTAAAGCACTATTCAAGGCTTTACCTAAGAAGAGGCAGGCTGAAGATATCCAATATAAGTCAAAAGAATGCTTTGGATTGCCAAGTAACAACATCTTTTTTATCAATCCCACTGATAATTATCGAATTTTTTTGTGTGATGTCAAACTGTAATAATGCCAATGAAGAGGATAAACAGAGGAAAAAAAAAAAACATAGGCAATAGAAAAAAAGGGCAAATAGCTACTTACATGTTAAAATCGCTCTTACGATGCAAGAATCACGAAGGACTCTTCCTGAGGCAGTTGCACGGTACCACAGACTAGGGAGAAGGGTTTTGATTCAGTAGGTCCAAAATTCCTCAGTGATATTGGTAGCGTGACTATCGAGGTGAGCTGAAACACTGTTACATCATGGCACATGTATCTGCAAAAAGGCATTCACACATATCAGGTCCAAAAAGTTGCTCTGGAGCCAGAGATAATGGAAATTCAGGGCCTGAATTATCCAATCTAGGCTAGGTTTGTTATTCCACTGAAACGTGATGCCAGCTATTTAGATATATTTATTAAGTTTGCCTTCCCCTTTAAAATTAAAAATGGAAAGTGATCGTCTAAATGATTTAAAATGACTATCCCAGAAGTACCTACTTAACCTATTTTTTCTCAGCTGGTTTCAACTATAACACACAATATGTCTAACCCAATGAAGATGAGAAATCATTTGTAGCTGGGTTATGATGTGCCACACTCCTCATAATTCTCAATGACTTCCTGTTGTGGGAGCATAAGGAAATCAACCCTGATTATTCATTGGAAGGACTGATGCTGAAGCTGAAGCTCCAGTACTTTTGCCACCTGATGTGAAGAGCCAACTCATTGGAAAAGACCTTCAATGGAAAGACTGAGGGCAGGAGAAGAAGGGGGAGGATGAGATGGTTGGATGGCATCATTGACTCAGTGGACATGAGTTTGAGCAAATTCCAGTAGATAGTGAAGGACAGAGAAATCTAGTGTGCTGCAGTCCATAGGGTCATAAAGAGTCGGACATGACTTTGTGACTAAACTACAACAGACTGACTGACAGCCTCTTCTTTTTCTCTGGATAGACCACTGCATTCACCCTGAGGTCACACTTCCCGTGGACAACTCCCGGTCAGTAACGACAGCAGAGGTACTAAGCCAGGCCGAATTCCACACTACACAAGACTCTCAGTGACTGATTTCAGGTCTCCCCATCAACCTGGCCAAGCCGCTCTAGGCACTGCACTGCAGTCTAAGACATCTCCCACCCAATCCTCTGTCCTCTCTTCCCTTCTGCACTGACAGTCTGAAGCCTCTTTCTGTCTCCCACTGCTCCCTCCCCCAAAATCTCTTTCACATCAAATCCCATCTCAGTATTTGCCTTGGGTGGATTCAGACTAACACAGGTGATTCAGAGTTGTCTAAGAAAACAGCCGGAAGATGGGAATTTAGAACAGGCTCACTCCCCAAAACAGTAGATTAGGAGTGTGTGATAGGGTACAAACAGTCTCTGACACAAGGTGGGGACCCAGTTGCTAAAGATTTCTCCCATGATGACCTGGGGAAATGCCCCAGTGGAAGACAAAGGTTGGTTGATACAGGTCCAATCATTCAGGCTTTTGAAAGACAATCAAGCATCTACAAAGACAACCGAGTTGACTGGTAATTGCTCAATTGTATTGATGCCCTGCAGAGGGGTATTGGGAAATGAGGGCTATTGACAAGCAGTTAAAAAGGCCTCCTTTTACAAGGAGGCTCTTGTCTCTTACAGCAAAAAAGAAGAAAGCCATAAACTGAAGATCTGATAGTTAAAGTTGCAGAGCTCTGGTGATGTTTGAATATCATCCAAGACAGTTCTGTTATCCTAAAGTAAGTGCTCGTTGGGGAAAACTGGGACCCAAAAAAATGAAGTGAGAACACTTGGGCTTCCCCGGTGGCTCAGTTGGTAAAGATCCATCTGCAATGCAGGAGACTCAGGTTTGATTCCTGGGTCAGGGATCCAGGAGATCCCCTAGAGAAGAAAATGGCAACTCACTTCAGTGTTCCTACTTGGAAAATCCTATGGACAGAGGAGCCTGGAAGGTTACAGTCCATGGGGGTCACAAGAGTCAGACACGACTTGGTGACTAAACCACCCACCACCACACTTGGATGGATGCTCTGAAGGTGTTGACTCTGCAGATCCTGCTAAACCGTCAGAGCTTACAGAGATGACCGACCCATGCCTCATCAGAGGAGGAACTTCCAGTTGTGTTGAAAAATGCTACAGAGGCCTGCCCTGACAAGGAAACAAATGGTCCCCCTCAGGATTCACCCTCTCCTCCACTCTTGGCTACCCAGCTAAGGACCTACCTGACCTGATAAAAGAGGTTTTATCTTATTCTACACCAAAGAAGTTGCAAGAATTAGCTAGCACATACAAGCAGCTACCAGGGGAGTGACCGTGGAACTGGATTTTAAGAGTCCTTGATGAAAGAGGCTGGAGTATAAGACTGGATTGGGTAAGGAAGAATCCATGGACTTGAAGGCACTTTTTCTTGGACATAAGACAAAACCTGACAAGGATTCCAAAGCAGAGGAAAAACACACAGCTAGGATGGCTCTGAGAAGTTTGATGGCAGCAATGGCTAACATTTAGCAAAGCGGAAATGTCTGAGTTGCTCTGACAGATGCTAGAGGGAAAAGTTAAGAGGCTAAGGGAAGTGCACTTGACCGAGATGAGGGTGAGGCAAGAGAGGTCTACAGGGGCAAAATTTAAGGAGTCACTCACTCTAAGGGTATTGCAGGAGCAGGGTCCCTTGTCTCACCCTTGCCCTGATCCTGAGAGTGGGCCTGCTAGATGCACATATAAAGTAAGGCCAGAAGGCTTCCCAGAGGGCTCATTCCACAGGAGGACCCAGAAGACATATCTTTCCCGCAGCCATTAGGAATCCACTGAGAGGAAAACAGAATCACTAAGAAATTTGGAGGTGACTCCTCTGTAAACCATGGGGAATGGTAGGAGAGACCTGCACAGAGCTGAGTTCATTTATGTTCATGAGATGGTAACAGTCCCCAAAATACAGAGGTCAAGCAACAGCATTAAACTGCCAGAAGTCGGGAAGCTGCAATTACCATAATGATCTGCAAGACTAGCGCAGCCAAGAGGTCTGACCCACAGGGAATTGTGGAGATGACTACTTGAGCACAGTTGCCCCAGGAACAAAATAGAAGGGCAGCCAGCAAGTGTACTACTAAAACATTTTAAAAGGAAGAAAGGCGAGAATGGGAAAGAAAGAAGCCAACAGCGACACCTATAATAAGTCACAGTCCTTTGCTCAGATCTGAGCAAATTTTCAGATCTAGAACTCCTTGACTAAATACCACAGAAAGTATATACCGTATTGATTCCTATGAGACCCACTGGAGTAACCCTTACATTGAGCCCTTGGCCTATAGGGTAAGAGCTCTCGTAGTGGGGAAATCCAAGTGGAAATCTCTGAAACTGTCCTTTCTCACAGCCAAGATGGTAAGATACCAACAACACTGAAGCCTGGAGATGATTTCAGAGATGAGCTTTGCCATTAAAGGAGGCAAAGAACATTGGAAATACATGTGCTTAGTCACTTAGTCGTGTCTGACTCTTTGTGACCCCATGGACTGTAGCCTACCAGGCTCGTCTGTCCATGGGATTTTCTAGGCAACAATACTGGAGTGGGTTGCCCTTTCCTTCTCCAGGGGATCTTCCCAACCCAGGGATCGAACCCTAGTCTCCTGTGTCTCCTGCATTGGCAGACTTTGCCCACTGAGTCATTGGGGAAGCCCAGCAAAGAACATGGCTATGATCATATCTTTATATAATTCACAAGTCTAGCCCTTGCAAAAGCCATCTTGGAGAATGACTATAGGCCAAACTCAGTCAAAGAGTACCCTTGATCATGGCTATTGTGCCAGACATGGTACCACTAACCCTCTTCTAATTTTCCCCTCAGAAAGAGGTACCCAAAGGAAGCTGCCCTTCAGACTAATGTGAAGTAGATCTGTGTGGCATGAGGGTTAGACTGTGGCAGTCATGAAAACACTCTCTCAGGACTCTTGCTGTGGGAGCATAATTGACTAACAGCTTAAGATCCTGTCCCTCTGAACCCATCAGTATATGTGCCCCAAGGCCACACTCCCCATGGACTAATCTCAGCCAGCACTGGAATACAGCAGAAGTACTGAGACAGGCTTATTGTAGAAATACGACTGCAATTCCAGGATTCCCCATCAAACTGGCCAAATATTTCTTGGCCAGACTGCACTGCAGTCTCAGATGCCTCATTCATCCTTTCCTCTCTTCTTCATGATCCGAAGACCTTCCTTCACGTTGTTGTTTTCACACTAAATCTATTTCACTTGTGTGTCTATGTGTGTTATTTGCTCAGTTGTGTCTGACTCTTTGTGACCCTCTGCACTGTAGCCCACCAGGTTCCTCTGTCCATGGCAAGAATACTGAGTGGTTTGCCATTCCCTTCTCCATGGGAATCTTTCCAACTCAGGGATTGAACCCAGGTCTCTTGCATTGAAGGCGGATTCTTTACCATCTGAGCCACCAGGGAAGCCCCTGATCTATTTCTTAGTGGACCTGAACTAGCACACCCTGAAAATTTGAGCAAAAGGATCTGCATTTCCCCTGGCAATGTTTTAAAAGACACAGAATCACACAGGTGATCAGAGACTTATTTCTTTACTTTTACTACAATAAAGGTAACCTGCTAGAGTCTGAAGATGATTAAGAAAACAAACTTGGAACAAAAATGGCTTTGTGTCTTAAAATTTGCATACAGCATAGCCAGAGCACAAAGAGGAAGACGCAGCCTCAGCGCCAAGGTAAATATGCGCTGTCCTGTCAGTGCCAGTCACACAAACGGGATCTGCCTGGAGCTGGTCCTACTTGTGTTCCTAACTTGTCTGAAAATGTTTAGAGATTGTCATTTCTGGATCAGCACTTTTAGTTTGGATCTTGGTGCCAACAGTACCTTTAATTTTGTGGTTTCCATTCATCTGTTATTGGCGTGGCTCTTGATGCATGCAACCTCACCCAGAAAATAATAAATGGGTTCCTACTTCTGCTGGAGTAAACTTAGATTAGAAGCCATAGTTTGGTGGACTCTGCTCAGATGAGCCAGGTTCTGCCGGGTTTGTGGTTGATTTAATCTAAAATAAAGTGCAATGGTCCATGCACTTTCCAGATAAGTCCAGGATTTTAAGAACAGTCCGAAGTTAATTTGGATCCATGAAAGGTGTGGTTTTTCTGGGAGTCACCCAAAACTAGGGGATCCTAGAGTTATTCTTATCCTTGGTGATTAATGGACAAGTCATTCAGAGTCTCTCTGTCTACATTTCCTAATGGATATAATGACCCCTCCCTTTGAGAAGTTTGTGATGCTTTACATATTTGTATGGAAGGCCTTGAAATCTTCAATTGGTATAAGGGGAAAAAATATGCAAAGCTGTATATTGTCACCTTGCTTATTTAACTTATATGCAGAATACATCTTGCAAAATGCTGAGTTGCAGAAATCACAAGCTAGAATCAAGATTGCCAGGAGAAATATCATCAACTTCAGATATGTGGATGATACCACTCTAACAGCAGAAAGTGAAGAGTCACTAAAGAGTTTCTTGATGAGAGTGGAAGACAAGGGTGAAAAAGCTGACTTGAAATTTGACATTAAAGAAACTAAGATTGTGGCATCCAGCCCCATCATTTCATGGCAAGTAGAAGGTGGAAAAGTGGAAGCAGTGACAGATTTTATTTTCTTGGACTTCAAAGTCACTGTGGATGGTGACTGCAGCCACGAAATTGAAAGATACTTGCTCATTGGATGGAAAACTATGACTAACCTAGACAGTATATTAAAAATCAGAGACACCACTTTGCCAACGAACATCTGTGCAGTCAAAGCTATGGTTTTTCCAGTAGTTATGTATGGATGTGAGAGCTGGACGATAAAAAAGGCTGAGCACCAAAGAATTGATGCTTTTGTGTTGTGGTGCTGACGAAGACTCTTGAGAGTCCCTTGGACTGCAAAGAGCTCAGACAAGTCAATTCTAAAGGAAATCAATCTTGAATACTCACTGGAAGGACTGATGCTAAAGCTGAAGCTCCAGTACTCTGGCCACCTGATGCAAAGAGACAACTCACTGGGAAAAAACCCTGATGCTGGGAAAGATGGAAGGCAGGAGAAGGGAGTGGCAGAGGATGAGACGGTTAGACAACATCACCACTTCAATGGACATGGGTTTGGACAAACTCTGGGAGACAGTGAAGGACAGGGAAGACTGGTGTGCTACATACAGTCCATGGGGTTGCAAAGAGTCAGACATGACTCAGCATCTGAGCAAAAACAACAACAAAAAAGTTCTCATATGCATAATTTTTAATTTAAAGACAAAGAATTTGATCAAACTTTGAGGTTTAGTTCATTAGGCTTTCTCAACTTAATTGATCTTATCTTTGCTGAAGTCTCTATAATGAACATTTTATTGGCACATTTTATTTTATTTTTCAAAGGTGTGGACTGCACCGAGCAGGTCTGTGGCAGCTGTACCGAGCACCATGATGGATGTTTAATAAATGCACATCAACTTGTAGGAGACAATGTGGCAAAGAAGGATTGACTAAGAATTCTAAGACCAGGGTTTAAGTTTCAGCTCTACTGCTAATACACTGTAGAATCTTCCACAAATCGCTTGACTTTAATTTTCTATTCTGAAAATGAGAACATTGGTGTTAATCATCTCTAAAGTAACTTTCAGGATTTTTAAAAATAACCTATCACAACTGGTAAAGTTGTTACACCTTTATAATATCTAATGAAGAGCCACTTTTTAAAAAAGAAGAAATATGGAGACATTTATAAGTAAATACTCATATTTTATCTTTCTAAAAATCTGTACTGCTTTTTGAAGACAATGTAGTATAATTCAAAGGGTACTAGACCTGTGTTCTAAAAATGGATTTGCTACTAAATGTGTTGGGGAGTTTGAGTAACTCATTTACATTTGTAGGATTCAGTTTATTATATGTAAAATTAGGGTATTCGATTAGATTAATTCTAAAGACTATCTACTAAGGTCTCTCACAGTCCTAACAATCTATAATTCTTCTGGGTGACATTTTAAAATACCTTTCTTCTTTAATGATTATAATAGTAGCTTTAAAATATTAATTTTTAAATGTTCAAAGATTACAAAAATACATTAAGTAAAAAGTTGAGCCCATTGAAATGATGTTACTTAGAGATTAAGTGTTAAAAGCTTAGTGTATAATCTCTCAAATTTTTCACTGATATATTTATATTGATGTATTATTATATAACCTATTATTTTACAAAATGACAGCATGTCATACATACTTTCATGATACTTGCTTTTTTTTTTACTTAATAATATATAATAAACATCTTTCAACCAGACTTGCAGCTCTATCTCATTCTTTTTCATGATTCTTNATTGATGTATTATTATATAACCTATTATTTTACAAAATGACAGCATGTCATACATACTTTCATGATACTTGCTTTTTTTTTTACTTAATAATATATAATAAACATCTTTCAACCAGACTTGCAGCTCTATCTCATTCTTTTTCATGATTCTTTTCCACTGAATCAATGTATCCAAGTTATTCACCTATCTCCTATTGATGAACATTTAACTTGTTCTAAAATTTTTATAATGGGCATCTCAGATCATCTATAGACATCTTTTTTCATCTATCTTTGTATAACTTTGGAATTATTTATAAAAACATGGAATTTCAGGGCAAAATGGTACAATTTTATACATAGAGCCAAATTGCTCTCCAAGCCAAGTGTGAACAATTTACATCCCCATAGAAATGTAAGAGATAAGAACACTAGGCGGTGCTAAGCATGCTGATTCCAGCTACCATGTATTAACAGTAAGAACTGGGGAGGCTTATTATCTAGTTTGGGCTTTTGCCTCAAAATACTGTAAATCTAGACTGAGTTCAGTTCAGTCGCTCAGTCGTGTCCGACTCTTTGCGACCCCATGAATGACAGCACACCAGGCCTCCCCGTTCATCACCATCTCTCGGAGTTCACTCAGACTCGTGTCCATCNGTTAGACAAGGCTGTGGTCTTAGTGTGATTAGATTGACTAGTTTTCTATGAGAATGGTTTCAGTGTGTCTGCCCTCTGATGCCCTCTTGCAACACCTACCATCTTACTTGGGTTTCTCTTACCTTGGGTGTGGGGTATCTCTTTACGGCTGCTCCAGCAAATCACAGCTAGTGCTGACATAAAGTATATACCCTTAATTCAAGTCTCATTGGTCCACTATCAGGTATATCACATGTGGTTCCACAAAGCAGAACTAGAGCCAATGTATGGAAATAATAGATAGAAAAGTTCTGATGCAAAAAGAAAAAAAGAAAGAAAGAAAAAGCTTCCTAGCATCAGCACTTTCGCATAAAAAGATGCTCTGTTTATCACCTAGTGACTACCCAGTCATTATAGTATAACTGGTCATCATCTAAAGGCTAGATGACCTTTTATGAAACAAGTAATTAGCTCTGATAACTTCTAGAGTTTCCTTCAGGTTCTAAGACTCAAGGACACACAGATTTTGAAGAATAAGAATTGGGATTCAATCCTTCCACACATATTTGCCTTCCTGGACTCTGTTTCATGTCTGAATAACAATTTTTATATTTTCTCTAATCTCTATATTTGAATACTTCATTAGGTTAACTTCTGTAAGTTTAGATAACTATGTCTTTCAGAGCTCAGGTTAAATATCTTTATTTCCATTCAATTATACAACAGATATGTATATTGAGCCTGGCAGAGTACTAGCTGGGGATCTGACAGCGAACAAAACAGATGATTCCTGCCACAGAATTTAAAGATTGTGCAAATACAGATACATAAACATAAGGCTATATTTGCAGGCAAATATAAATATGTTTGCAAATACAGATATATTTTACTATATTATAAAACTTTTATTTGAACTGCCTATGAAATTAACTGGATAGCTATCCAGTAAATCTAAATATGTTCATTAAGAAAATCAGAAACATGTAACCAATATTTTTAAACCATTTATCACTGATTTTTTTTCCAGGAAACATAAAGCAAAACAGAAAGCAGAGATAATTACCTGAACATCTGAGGTAAAGTAAGAGCTGAAATAATTATCTAATCTAAAAGTAAAACGAACACAACACATTTGCTTTAGTTGTCTAGGAAACTGCATCCACATTCCCTTTTCACCTACAGATCTTCACAGGCCCAAATGCTAAGATTAGAAATCTGTGAATACTCGAAGCACATGAACATACTCTCTGGCCCCAAGCCCAGCGTCACATTTCCTCTAACAGAAAGGCTACAGAAACAACAGAAAAGGACTGTATGTGTTTATGAAGAAAAATGCCAACGAAATCACCTATGTCAAGGGGAAAAAAAAAAAAAAACACCATAAAGAAATTTCCCAAAGACATCTCTGAGCCAAACCTCACTCTTAGGTAAAAATATCATTATCCCAGGGCACATTCCTCTCCTCTCATGCATGCATGAGCACAATGCTTCCTGTTGAAAGCTCACTCTGAACATAAAACACAGTCCCATGGTAAGCCTAGCTTCCCATGAAGGCAGGACAGAGTCAACAAAATAATCCTCACTTTCTTTCAAAAGGCCAAAATTTCTCAAAGGATTTCTATTCCCTGAACAGTCTAGATCTTACCTTAAATAAAGAAGTATAACTTAACAGCCCCACCAGTTAAACTTGATCAAAAGTTTTTAAATCTCATTTTTAAAACATTCAGCAAGGAAATTTGTATAGCTCAGGAGCTTTAAAAAAAAATCAGTCAATTATTTCTTTATAAGATTTCCAACCTGACGTTCAGGGCAAACCATTACATTTTACCGTATAACCCCGATTTGTTTTTGAGCATGTGTAACTAACTTGGGGCAAAGATAATTTCTCTTCTACAGCCTGGAGGTTAACTCACTTGATGTTTCATTTTCACTTAATACCCTCACTTCTTATCACCCTCAAAGAAAGTTCTGTTCCCTGACACCAAATGTACACTGTGACTTCTTAGGTTATAACAATTGAAACTGTCCATTTTGACCCTACTAAAACAGCAATTTCACGTTCAACTCAAGTTGGTTCAACTCTAGTATTAGTTCATTTTTCCAGACCCCCATTTCTTCATCTACAACCTAAGGATGTTTGACAAATTGAGCTCAAAGATCCTAGGTCTAGTAATCTATCCTTCTAGGAGCTACAGGATCAAGTTCACACACATATACAGAGGGGAACATACGTATAGGTGTCATTTGCTACAGTAATTTTGCTACAGAAAGAAAAAAATAATTCATTAACAAGTATTTATTGAACACTTAGTTTGGGCAAAGCCCTAATGTAGGCACTGTTATAATATGCTTCCCTGATGGTGCTATTGGTAAAGAACCCACCTGCCAATGTAGAAGACCTGGGTTCAATCCCTGGGTTGGGAAGATCCCCTGGAGAATGGAATGGCAATCCACTCCAGTATTCTTGCCTAGAAAATCCCATGGGCAGAGGAGCCTGGCAGTCTCCAGTCCAATAGGGTCGAAAAGAACTGGACATGACTGAAGTGACTTGGCATGTATGATATTCAAATGATAGAGTTTATTGGGCTACTTATGAGAAGAAAACTCTACAATATTTTGAGGGCTTGAATTCCTTGAGCTTTAAACCAAATTTAACTTTGTGTATGTTGAACACTTGGTCATGCTTATCAAATCTAAGTAGAATACTTAACAATCACAGTCATAATTTCCTTCCAATGCCCTCTGGAGGCTCTGGACTGAGTCTGTGAATGAGAAGGAACAAGCTGAGCCACAAGAGTTTCATAACCTTTTTCAGGCACTCACTTCATTATAACAGATGATTTATGTAATTATAAATGTACCAGATTCTCCAGGGTAGGTGCTCACTCCTTTGAATAAGCGATAAACCACTAAAGTGCATTATTAACTCTTAGGCAATCAATCCTTCATCCTGCAAACGCTGCCCGAGTGTTTATTATGTCAGGCCCTGGGCTTGGCTTTGAGATATGGAAATGAACAGTCCCTCTCTTCAAGGAGTTCACATTCTATTGGGTAAAACAGATCAGTAAACAAATATGGGGTTGGTCAGAAAGTTCATTCAGGTTTTTGCATAAGATCATATGGAAAATCCAAACAAACTTTTGTCCAACCCAAATACTTCTACTAACTTTTGAAAAACACTTGTGCAAAGTACTATAATGATATATAACATGGCAGGAAAGGGGCACTGGTGCACTTAATTCATGAAGGCAACATCTGAATTGGAATTTGAAGATATAAACTCCACACGGGATAGATGCAGGGAGTGGGGTAAGGAATGGATACTAGAAGCTAATAGAACAAGATGCGCAAAATATGAAGACGTGGAAGAATGTTCCTTATTCAGAGAAAGGTGGCAACACCTATAGGCTACAGAGTGTGAGCAAAGATGTTAAAGGAAGTNAGATATAAACTCCACACGGGATAGATGCAGGGAGTGGGGTAAGGAATGGATACTAGAAGCTAATAGAACAAGATGCGCAAAATATGAAGACGTGGAAGAATGTTCCTTATTCAGAGAAAGGTGGCAACACCTATAGGCTACAGAGTGTGAGCAAAGATGTTAAAGGAAGTCAGATGGGTAAGGGAGACAGGAACTAGCTTTTGAAGTCGTAAGGCCAGCTTAAGAATATGAACTGTTCTATATGTAATATAAAACCTCTGAGGAGCCTTTCGGTGGGAGAGTAGCATCACCAAATTAGAAAAATTTGAGAGATTCTTGAATGACAGTATGGATGATAGTTTGAATGGAGTAAGTTGGAGTCATCAAGATCAGCTGAAAGGCCATTCTCACAGTAAGGAAAAGAGAAAACGTACGAAATTTAATAGAGTAAAATACTCTATAAACTACCACTGACAGCACCCAGAAACATAAAATCAATCATTCCTACATTTCATCTATTCATGAATTGATCAATCTAAAATGTTAAAACATCTGGCTTAACTGCTTTATTTTTTTCAACAAATGGGCCAGTTTTGTGGCATAACATAAAGATATGTATCTCTTCATTAATTGCTACAAACTCAATTTAGCCTGGGGAGACAAAAAGCAAGTTTTTAACTTATGGAAGAGTTTTTATGATAAAATGGATACCCAAAGAGACTCTGTTATAGGTAAGAAAAAATTCTAATATGGCATTTAAGTCCTCCTGCTTGAGAATCACACTAGCTCAACATATTAACTCAATTTCCTATATGGACATGAAATTGCAAGGATGATCAAATAGTTGCTGTTGTGTAGTTGCTAAGTCGTGTCTGACTCTTCGCAACCCTATGAATTGTAGCTGGTAATGCTCCTCTGTCCATGGGATTTCCCAGAGAAGAACACTGGAGCAGGTTGCCATTTCCTTCTCCAGAGGATCTACATGACCCAGGGATCAAGCCTGCATCTCCTACATTGGCAGGCAGATTCTTTACCACTGAACCACCAGAGAAGCCCAATGACTCGAATAGAATTCTTCAAAGAAGACATGCAAATGGCCAACTGTTATATGAATAATGCTCAACATCACTAATCATCAAGGAAATGTAAATCATAACCACAATGAGATGTCACCTCACCTGTGTCAGAATGTGGCTATTATTTAAAAAAAAAAAAAAGACTTGTATTGATGAGGACATGGAAAAACTGTATTTATGTACTGTTGGTAGGAATGCAAAATGGTATTGCCACTATGGAAAAGAGTATGGAGTTTCCTCAAAAAATTAAAATAGACCTACTGGACTTTCCTGGTGTAAGTAGATAAGAATCCGCCTGCCAATGTAAGGGACACGGGTTTGGTCCCTAGTCCAGGAAGATTCCACATGCTGCAGAGCAACTAAGCCTGTGCGCCACAACTGCTGAGACTGCAAGGGCTAGAGCCCACATGCCACAGCTTCTGAGCCCATGCGCTGCAACCACTAAACCTGTGAACCTGGAGCCCATGCCCCACCACAAAGAGCAGGTCCTGATCACCTGCTGTGGCTAGAGAAGACCCATGCAGCAACGAAGACCCCATGCAGTCAAAAATCAATAAATAATTTTTTAAAAACCAATGTTGTTTTTTTTTTTTAAATAGATCTACCACATGATCCAGCAGTGAGACATCTGGATACCTATTCCACGCAAACTAGAATCCAGATCTCAGAGAGTTATTAGTCCTCCCACGTTTACTGCAGCATTTTTCGTAGTTGTCAAGTAGTGGAGACAATCTAAATATTCATCAACACATGAACAGTAAAGAAAACATGGCTATACAGACAATGGAATGCTAGTCAGTCTTCAAAAAGGAGGTTTTGCAATGCGTAACATGAATGAATCCTGAGGACATTGTGCCAATTGAAATAAGCCAGGCAGATAAATACAAATACTGTAGGATTCCACTTATTTGAATGCATAAAAATTCACAAATTCATAGAGTCAAAGAATGGAATGCCAGTTTCCAGGGGCTGACTTCAGGAAGTAATGGGGAGTTATTCAACAGGCATTAAGATGTCTGTTAAGCAAGACAAAATCTAACGGTTTGCAGTACACCACTGTACCCATGAGGTCCCCCAAGTGGCGCCAATGGTAAAGAGCCTGTCTGCCAATACAGGAGACCTAAGAAACGTGAGTACGATCCCTGGGTTGGGAAGATCCCCTGGAGAAGGAAATGGCAATCCATTCTAGTGTTCTTGCCTAGAGAATCCCATGAACAGAGGAACATGGTGGGCTACAGTCCCTAGGGTCGCAAAGAGTCAGACATGACTGAAGCGACTTAGCATGCACACACTGTACCTATAGTCAATAATCATGTATTATACACTAAAATTTTCTTAACAGGGTAGATCTCATGTTAAATGTTTTTACCACAACAAAATTTTTAAAAAATTTTAACAAGCGTATACTCTGACTTTTTTCAGCACATGTGAAAAAAGCTGTGTTTGAGATTTTCATGGTGTTCAGTTCTGGTCTATCCAATTACTAATAATCGCTTGGACTGTGTTCTGTCTCAGAGTTCTGTTCTTAAAGTCTTTCAAAGGATTAAAACTGCAGTACTGCTTCCAATAAACTCATAATTGTTTTCTCCATTTGCCTAACTATAAATAATCTAGTTTAATCACATGTGAAGTTTGTTGCCACTGACCCACTTAGAGGTACTATTTTGCTTTCAGACATCAGAAACATTCTTACTAATATTTTTTTTTAAGTTTTCTTTTGCCAATGTTGTCTCTACTACCTCCTGCTGTTTTCTATTTTACCAGGCTAGAAGACTACACTACATGCATGCTGAGCTGCTTCAGCTGTGTTTGACTCTTTGTAACCCTATGGACTATAGCCCACCAGGCTCCTCTGCCCATGGGATTCTCCAGGCAAGAATACTGAAGTAGACTGACATGCCCTCCTCAGGGTATCTTCCCAACCCAGGGATCGAACTCGCATCTCTTATGTTTCCTGCATTGGCAGGCAAGTTCTTTACCACTAGTGTCACCTGGGAAGTCTGAAACACTACAACACATTCATTCAATTATATAAAGACAAAATTAGTATTTAGAATAAAATAATAGAGTATTTTTTGCTTGACTTGACAGCAACTTGAATCCCTCCCTGCGTGGCTGGACCATGTAATTGTGCCATTTAAAGCACTAGCAACAATATAAAAAGTCCAAACATACTACAGACTAGCCAATTAAATGGCCAGAGACATATATAAAAAACTATGTTTTAAAGAATTTTGTGCCACCACCTAATATTTTTAATCACTCCATGATGCTGAATCATTTAAAGATATTTCTCTTTTTATGTGCCTAGTTTTTTGATGCAACTTAAGGCTCATTAAGGCCTTCTCTGGTGGCTCAGATAGTAAAGAATCTACCTGCAATGTAGGAGACCCAGGTTTGATCCCTGGGTCAGGAAGATCCCTGGAGAAGGGAATGGCTACCCACAGAGAATACCATGAACTGAAGAGCCTGGCAGGGCTACAGTTCATGGAGTCACAAAGAGTCAGACAAGACTGAGTGAATTTCACACATTCATATAATGCTTATTAAATTTTAATACATCTATAGTCTTTCAAAAAATAAATGATAATTCCATGGAAGAAGCATAGACAGGAGCTACTTCTCCTGAAAGGCATATGTCTTATATACAGAGTGCTAACTATCTGAGAGCAGAAACCACATCTTTGTTGATATATGCTATAGGGATAGGTATAATGCCTGGCAGATGGAGTTGCCAAAGATAGAAAGGAATATGAGTTATAAGCCTGATCATTAAAGACACATGAAGATGGACCATGCAGAGAGAGCTGGTAGAAGTAGATTTCATATCTCTCAAGGGACAACGCAATTGGCTAAAGTGAGGAGAAGTTGAATGTTTACCTACTGTCTTCAGAATACACGGTATGGGGACTTCACTAGTGGTCCAGCGACTAAGTTTCTTCACTCCCAATGTAGGGGAAACGAGTAGAACTAGACCACACAGGCCACAACTAAAGAACCCACATACTGCAATGAAGATCGAAGATCCTACATGCCACAATTAAGACCTAGTACAGCCAAATAAATTTTTAAAAAGAAAGAATATACAGTAGCAAAAGAGTGGCTGCAAATGAATATGACCAGATTTCCATGTAACAAAGAGAATAAAATTTATGATTCCATCTTAGCATATTAACCTGATGATGATAGTTTAATAAAAAACTCTGTTTCTATAATTTTAGAAATTAGAAATGCAGCACATTTTTACTTAGTATGGCATTCCTTATCCAATTAAACTTTGACGGATAGCACAAATTTTAAAAAGAATTTGTACAAACTTTTCCCAAACCTTCTTCTCACTCCACACGTGAAAAACAAATATACTTTGAAATGGAGACACTAAATACATGATGCTTTTTCCAGTAGATATTTACAGAACTATAATCTTTTTAAAATGCTAAAAGGGGGAAGATAGACTTCCACCAGTCACTCAAATTGAAAGTAGGAAAGTGATCACAGCAAGAATGAACATGGAAAGCCCACAAATAGCTATGAAGGCTGAGAACACAATTACCAATTTAGAGTTTTTAGAATGACCTACGCACCTGATACACAGGTAGGAGGTAAGAGTTAAAGGGGTCATCTGTTTGTAAACAGAGTGATTCTCAAGAAAAAGAAAAATACACAGATTTCTCTTTGTGGAGCTAGTGAAGACATCTATTCCTCTACCAGCTCTACTTATTAGAGTCCAGTCATTTTATTTTTAGGATTTCCTCAGAACCTAGAATGGTGTTCTACCTTATAAATCCTCAATATAATGAATCAAGTTCATTACTGTGTAATCATATTATGTATATCTGTTGACTGATTCATTTTAAAGTATTCCAGTGGATTTTCTCCAAATTGCACAAAGAACAGAATATAAAGTTTATAATTTACTGCCAGTTCTAAATACACTATATCATTAATCTAAATATACTGTGTGCATTAATCACCAACACCTTTGAATATAATGGGCACTCAGCAAACGTCTGAAGGATAAAGGTATAAAAGAATAAGATTAGCTGAACTATAACCCCTGATGAAGGAGAGGAATTGGCCCATTCTTTCTTGTGGATCCCCGCACCAAACATTCAGAGCCAGCACACCCACAGTGAAGGAACACCATCTGAACGAAGCTTCACAATTGCTCTCTTATTACCACTGGGCTTCTGGCACCCAGCACGTCTTGGAGTTCTAGTGTTAAGGAATGCATTCTGAGCCTCTGCCCGCACAGGCATGTCACAGTGATGCTTCTAAACCAAACCGGAGCTCAGATTTGTTTCAAGTCTTCACTTGCTTTTGATGGAAGGTGTGCTGGCAGTTGTTGTCATCATTAGCCTTGTGGCAATACTTTTTCCCTTAAGTGTCTCATGTCTCATATGAAAGCTTAAAGCTTGTTAAACAGGGAGGGACTTTGGAATATGTGCCAATGCCAAACAGTAAAGTTTTTATTTTCTTCTGTTGTAACAACATTAAAGGTCTGAATTTCCAAACCCCAGTCCCTAACACCACTCAGGATTTTAAGTTAAGATGATGGAGCGAGAACAGGAAGGTCCCAGTTCCTTTTCCTCCTTTTATGATCTTTATCTTAGAACTAGTAAATGAAAGATTTAGAGCCTGCTAGGCACTTGGGCGTGGAATTCGCCTGTAATCTTGGTGTTTATGGAATAAGTGAGCTGTCCACCCACAGTTCTGTTACCTAGAGAGTCAAGATATCTGAATTTATATGAACAACCCAATACTTCAATGGCAATAACATTTACACAGGGCTTCTTTGGTGGCTCAGATGAAAAAGAATCTGCCTGCCATGCAGGAGACCCAGGTTCAAACCCTGGCGTTTCCCAAGTGGTGCTAGTGGTAAGGAATCTGCCTGCCAGTGCTAGAAGACACATGAGATGCGGGTTTGATCTCTGAGTTGGGAAGATCCCCAGGAAAAGGAAACCGCAAACTCCAATATTCTTGCCTGGAAAATTCCATGGACAGAGGAGCCTGGTGGGCTACAGTCTATGAGGTCATAAAAAGTCAGACATGACTGAGTGACTGAGCACATTTCCATGGCAGCTGACCCAAATGTCACATTTAGAAATCCACAATAACTAATATTCCTTGGGCATTTACTGGCTTCCCTGGTGGCTCAATCAGTAAAAAATCTGCCTTCAGTGCAGGAGACCCAGGTTCAACCGCTGGGTCGGGAAGATACCTTGGAGAAAGAAATGGCTACCCACTCGAATATTCTTACCTGGAGAATTCCATGGACAGAGGAGCCTGGTGAGCTCTACTAGATTGTGTATTCCTTGAAGGCAAGAACTATTATCTCCTTCATCTTTGAATCTCCAACAATATCTAGAATAATGCCTCACACATACAAACTTCCTTTAATAAAAAGTTTACTGAGCAAATGAAAGTCTTCATGGTTCTGGAATGGCTATGTTTCTCTCTCTGGAAGTCTTCAATTTTTTTTATTATTATTAGATGATAAATTTAATTTCTAAAACCATTACAGTCATTCATCCTCTCAGACACACATACTTGTTTACCAAGTTTACCAGCATCTTTTCTTCTAATCCCAAAAGGTACAAGTCTCTGAGGCCAAAAGCAGTAGCTACTTAATAGGTGAACTTCAATACCAAGCAACAAGTTGGGACAGGTAATTACGGATACAGAATCCATTTGCAATTGCAGGGGAAATTTCGGGAAGTAGAATGTATTTATCAGAGTTGGAATTTGGCCAGGATTCTAAGGAAAACACCAATTACTCTTTGATAATATAAAGTGGCGTATAAACACTATTTAACTGAATTTCTGTCTAAGGTAAGAATTTCAGAGACCCACAAAAGGGACACATCATCCCCGAATAAATTCTTCCATTGAGAAAAGTTCTTTGTACTTTAATAGTAACCTCTTGAATCTAACAAAGAAAACTTGTCAGGTTAGTAGCAAAATTGAGTTCTAGTTTAAGGAGTTGAAGGATATAAGAGGTCTTTCCAGCAGTTTAATCTATTGTGCACATTAAATTCATTTAAATTAGCTCCTCAGATATTTCAAAATAGAAAGTCCCTAAGAGAGCTGATTTCTTCAGAATGGAAACTTTCTCAGACAACAATTCACTAAGATTGTTAGGTGTGATCTTGCTTGGTGTAAAAGTGAGGGAATATATTAAGTACAAGGCTTGCCTGACTATAGTCAGAATGTCTTTACAAAGGACTTTTATTCCACCCTGAGAAGAAGAATATTTCAGATTTAAAAAGTTTTTAGGAGGACACAATAATTCCAGAGGAAATAATCTGGGAAATAGGTGTGTATCTGAGTTAGATAGGAAAGTGAGTGAGTGAAGTCATTCAGTCGTGTCCGAATCTTGGCGACCCCATGGACTATAGCCTACCAGGCTCCTCCCTCCATGGGATTCTCCAGGCAAGAGTACTGGGGTGGGTTGCCATTTCCTTCTCCAGAGGATCTTCCCTACCCAGGGATTGAACCCGGGTCTCCAGCATTCCAGGCAGATGCTTTAACCTCTGAGCCACCAGGGAAGCCCAGATAGGAAAGTAGTGTGTCTATTAATCAGTCCTATCAGTTTTTTGCTTCATGTGTTTCTAAGTCTATTGTTAGACATATGAGCATTTAGGATTGCTATGTCCCCTTGATAATTTCCCCTTACCTTTTTAAATGACCCTCTTTATCCTTGGTAATTTTCTTTTCTCTGAGACCTCCTTTTTTGGATACTATTATAGCTACCATATGTCACTTTTAAATAGTGTTAGTATAGTATAGTATAGCTTTTTCATTCTTTCATTTTTAACCTTTTTTATGTCTTTATACCTAAAGTAGACTTCTTATGGACCATTCACATTTAATATCACTACTAAATTGATTGCATTTAACTTTATTGTCTTGTTTTATTTTTACTTGGCCTATCTGCTCTTTGTACCCTTACTCATCTTTTACTGCCTTTTATAATTTGGGGGATGAGTTTTATGATTACATTTTATCTCCTTGACGTTGCATTAGTTATAATTCTTTGTTCATGTATGTGTGTGTGTGTGTGTAGATGGTTATTTTAGGATTTACTTATCACAGTCTATTGTTGTTGTTGTTTAATCACCAAGTCATGTCTGACTCTGCAACCCCATGGACTGCAGTACGCTAGGCTTCCCTGCCTTTGACTATCTTCCAGAGTTTGCTCAAATTCATGTCCATTGAGTTGGTGATGCTATCCAACCATCTCATCCTCTACTTCCCGTTCTCCTTTTGCCTTCAATCTTTCCCAGCATCAGAGTCTTTTCCAATGAGTTGGTTCTTCGCATTAGGTAACCAAAGTATTGGAACTTCAGCTTCATCATCAGTCCTTCCAATGAATATACAGGGTTGATTTCCTTCAGGAAAAGTCTGCCATCAAGTAATAGTATATCACTTCATATTAGTATGCAAGTAATACAACCAGTCCATTCTGAAAGAGATCAGCCCTGGGTTTTCTTTGGAAGGAATGATGCTAAAGCTGAAATTCCAGTACTTTGGCCACCTCATGTGAAGAGCTGACTCATTGGAAAAGACTCTGATGCTGGCAGGGATTGGGGGCAGGAGGAGAAGGGGACAACAGAGGATGAGATGGCTGAATGGCATCACTGACTCAATGGACGTGAGTCTGAGTGAACTCCAGGAGTTGGTGATGGACAGGGAGGCTTGGTGTGCTGCGATTCATGGGGTCGCAAAGAGTCAGACACGACTGAGCAACTGAACTGAACTGAACTGAATACAACAATATACTTCTATTTCTCTCCTCCTGGCTTTTGTGCTATTGTTTTCATATATTTTATTTCTATATATGTTATATATATATATATATATATATATGTTATGCCTACAATGTGTTCTTATTATGTCTACTTTAAATAACATTAAATTTAATAACATATTTGGACTGCAAGGAGATTAAACTAGTCAATGCTAAAGGAAATCAGTCCTGAATATTCATTGGAAGGACTGATGCTGAAGCTGAAGCTCCAATAATTTGGCCACCTGATGCAAAGAACTGATTCATTGGAAAAGACCCTGACACTGGGAAAGATTGAAGGCAGGAAGAGAAGGGGACAACAGAGGATGAGATGGTTGGATGGCATCACCAACTTGATGGACATGAGTTTGAGCAAGCTCTAGGAGTTGGTGATGAACTTGTTAGCCTGGTGTGCTGAAGTCCATGGGGTCAAAAAGAGTCAGACACACTGAGAGACTGAACTGAACTGAACTGATGTCCACTTTAAACAGTTATTTCTTAAAGAGATTTTCTAATAATAAAAAAATGTCTTCTATGTTTACTCAAATATTTACCATTTCCAGTGTTCCTCATTCCTTTGTGTAAATTCAGATTTCCAGTCAATATCATTTTCTCTTTAACATTTCCTAAAATGTAAGTCTGTTAGTGATTAATTATTTCAACTTTTACTTATCTGAAATATGCTTTCATTTTGGGAGAATATTTTCGTTTGGTATAGAATTATAAGTTGATAGTTTCTTCTTTTTCTGCTGCTCCACTATGTTCTGGCTTGCATTGTTCCAATTAGAAATCTTATGTCCTTGTCATAAGGACATAAGATGTCACTGACATTCATTATGTCAATTGTGTTTGCTTAGTTGCTCAGTTGTGTCTGACTCTGCGACCCCATGGACCGTAGCCCGTCAGGCTCCTCTGACTGTGTGACTCAGGGATCCAATCTGAGTTTTTATGTCAATAAAGAATCCTTTTTTTCTTCTGGACATTTGTGTCTTTTTCTTACTGGATGACTTTAGGATTTTTATCACTGGTTTAGTATTTTCTTGTGCTTATAATTTGTTGACCTTCTTGAATCTCTAGGTTTATTATTCTCTGTTATTTTTTTATTCCTTTCNCTCTGCATATAAGTTAAATAAGCAGGGTGACAATATACAGTCTTCGTGTACTCCTTTTCCTATTTGTAACCAGTCTGTTGTTCCATGTCCAGTTCTAACTGTTGCTTCCTGACCTGCATATACGTTTCTCAAGAGGCAGGTCAGGTGGTCTGGTATTTCTTTCTCTTTCAGAATTTTCCACAGTTTATTGTGATCCACACAGTCAAAGGCTTTGGCATAGTTAATAAAGCAGAAATAGATGTTTTTCTGGAACTCTCTTGCTTTTTCGATGATCCAGTGGATGTTGGCAATCAAACCTGATTATAAACAAGTCTCTATAACTTAATACCAGTGTTTAGGAAGTGCAGGATATAGAAGAACAAGTTAAATGACACCAGAAGGTTAAAATGTGCCGAATGCAGAAGATTCTATGGAGGAATGAACTGGTTTGTCCAACTAATCAAAAAAGACAAAGAAGTAGGATGATTACAGATTAAAAGAAACTTGGGAAAAATAACCACCTGACACAATATATAGACTTTGGCTCCTGTTTTCCTATTGCTGCTGTAACAGATTAACAGAAATTTAGTGGTTTTAAAACAACACAAACTGATTAGTTTGGGCTTCCCAGGTGACTCAGTGGTAAAGAATCTGCCTGCCAATGCAGGAGATGCACCTTCAATCCCTGGGTCAGGAAGATCCCCTTGGAAATGACAACCCACTCCAGTATTCTTGCTTGGGAAATCCCATGGACAGAGGAGTCTAGGAGGCTACAGTCCATAGTGTCACAAAAGAGTTGGACATGACTTAGCAACTGAACAATGACAACAACCAATTATCTGATAAATTTATTCTTTTCTGAAGGTCAGAAGGCCAAACATGGGCCTCTCATGGTAAAAAATCAAAGTACTGGGACTGCTTTCCTTCTGGAGACTTTAGTGGAGAACTAGTCCCTTGCCTTTTCTAGCTTCTGAAAGCTGTCTACATTCTCTGCTCACTGGTCCCATTCCAGCAATGACATCACCCCAACATTTACTTCTGCCATCATCTCCTTCTGTGACTCCAACCCTTTACCTCTCTCAATAAGGACCCTGTGATTACACTGAGCACCCAGATAATCCAGGATAATGTTCTCATGTCAAGATCCTTAAGTTAATCATATCTGCAAAGCCTCTACTGCCATGTAACACAGGTTCCAGGGTTTAGGATGTGGACATTTGATAGGGGGTGGGGGGAAAAAAGGGCACTATTTTGTCTACCACAGATTTAGATTCAAACAAAGAAACTGTTTAAAAAGACACTTTTCACAGAATTGGAAAATATGATCATAGGTTGGGTAACATATATGGGAACTATTAATTTTTAGGTATGATCATGGCATTTTGGTTGTGTTTTTAGTGTAAGCAATCTGTTGGAGATGCTTACTGAATTATTTATAAATGAGATAACATGATGTCTGATATAAAATGCATTCTAAAAGAATAAGAAATAAATGAAAACAGCAAAATGCAAAAAATTGTTAGAGTTGAACTTTGATGACATAGGATTCAGAATATTTTTCTCTCTACTATTGTATATATTTGAAAATGTCCATAATTTTAAAGGTTTTTCTTTTAATCAAAGATAATTTAATGCAGTTTACAAGAAAAGGAATAGACAGGAAAAGGGAGAATTAAATGTTCCAATGAAGAGTTTTTGTCTATTTATCTTTGCATACCAGTGTGAATATATGGTAGGATAAATTCTTAGGCACAGAACTGCATTTAAGATGTTGATAGTAACCTCTTTACATGTANAAAGGAATAGACAGGAAAAGGGAGAATTAAATGTTCCAATGAAGAGTTTTTGTCTATTTATCTTTGCATACCAGTGTGAATATATGGTAGGATAAATTCTTAGGCACAGAACTGCATTTAAGATGTTGATAGTAACCTCTTTACATGTATTCTGAAGTTGAACAATTAAGCCAACAGAATGTGGATGAGCCAGGTTTCTGACTGTCAGAGATGAAAGAGGCAGATAAACAAGAAGGGAAGGATGGAATGAACCCTGTGGTGCTGGATCAGAGTCTGAGACATCAGTAGGAACTCATGTTTCAGTTAATATATATACAGAGAGATAGATACAGACAAATCATAAGTGTATGTGCATACATGGGTTAGTGTGTATACATATTAATATATTACCCAGCTCAGTCTACTAAGAGGACTGGGAAACAATCACATCTCTGCAGCAAACAACAAATGCAGAACCCACTTTTGGTTTCCAAATACCACTTTTCAATAAAAGGAACTAGGGATCCTTGGGGAAATGTTTAATTCTGGAGTGGGGGCAGGAAAATAAAAGAGAAGTCTGGAGTACCTTGTAGTAACAGAAAGTAAGGAAGCTGACAAAAAACAAAAGACGGGCACGTCAAAGCAACACAGGAGCCCACCTGAAAGAGATCCCATTGGCCAAAGCTGGAACTATTTGAGCACCAAAATAAATAACCCAGTGTTGGATTGCAATCTCAAACTATAAAATAAATATATATGAGTCACTACTAACATACATAAATGGTTAAACAAACACAGTGAATGGGGACACAAGACAAATTGTACTTATTGTGCATAAATTTTTCCTCAGTTAAGTTGAAAAGGAAAATGTAATTGCTGAGTCAATTTACCAGTAGTGTTTACAGCTTAAGTAAAACTCTTTAGACAGCTTGTATAAATTATATATTCAAATATTAACCCCAGGATATCGGAAAAATAGAGTTTTTACCTTTTTCTATCTCAAGGAGTTCGGAATGCTATTCCCCATATATCTAGTGTGTAGACCTTTACTTAGTGGACATTAAATAGGAGTTTTGAAATCAGCCGGCTCAAGCAGAAATCAGGAACCTTTGCTCAAGCACAACTATAAAAAGAGAAATTGTGCTTGCGTGTAGGTTCCATTCTATAGTCCACGTCAACACTGTGGCCACCATGTTACAGAGGACTGCTAGTAGTAACATGAATACCAAACTCTGGTCTAAAAGCTACAGGATTATCAATCCTAAAATATCAAGTCAAACTGATTTTGAAATTGTTAATTCCTCCAAAAACAACTTTTTCACACAACTGAAGCTATGTGCACTTATTTTTTTTAATGAAGTTGTAACATCATAGAGAAAGTCTACAGACACAACAGAATAATGTGTTTCACAATTAAGTTCAGATCAGTTACATTTGGTAAATTGAACAAAGAGGCAATAATACACATCCCCCAGTGTGTTACAGTCCTCTTTTTAACCAACAAAGAATTGAGCACTTTGTATTAAGCAAAACACTGGAATTAGAGTAAAGAGGCTAGCTGATTATTCACTATTTTTATATAGAGTTTCTAACATTTACAATGGAAGATGAAATTTTTATACCTTTAGACGCGAAAGGAATAGGAATAATGAAATTGTAAAATACGCCCTGTATTTACTGAAGTACACCTCGGTAAATGACAGAAAAGGGGGATTATGCAAAAAAAAAAAAAAAATCTAGAGATATGAATGACAGTAAGAAACTGCTTGAAACCTCAAATTACACAGCTAGAAAATAGAAACTTTGATTAGTAATATCAATTACTGTCTTTTGCATTGAAGAGACGAAGTCTTTAAATAGTCCTGTCCTCCTTTTTCCCTTCTCAACTATAGCTTGCCTAGTGATCTGAAATGCATACCATCCTCATTCTCCAAGGAATGACATGAAAGTGATTGTTTGAAAATAAAATGAAGGTTTGAAACCTTATACTTCAGAAGACAGAATCAGTTACCTGACATTTAATCCCAGTCCTCACCGTGTTAAGAATGTCAGTGTTTCACATGCCCTGCTCAGGAAAAAGAGTTGTTTCAGTACACGCTTCTGTGGTTTCATTCAGTTTGGTTACACTTCAGGGAGTTTAATTTCATGCAAAGCTTTCAGATAGTGCTTTCCAGTGATAGGAGCAAACACAGTATTCTTAGGCAGCAGTTGGAAGTTTAGAAAAAAGCGAAAGCAACCCAGACTGCTAATGCTTGATGAGAACTTTGGCCTTGTCCTGGAATTAGCCTTCAAGAACCGAGAAAGACGTGGAGTGTCGGCAATTTCAGAGATAATAAAAAATGTAAACATAATGGAATGAAAGACAACCTGGTTGTATGTGGGGCTTATCTTACGGCCATAATGAGAAATGGCAATGAGAAGTGGATGTCAGAGATTTAACTTAACTGATTTCATGAGAGGCTTAAGAATCAGCCTGACTGGAAAAAGAGACGTAAAACACCTGTGCTACTAGTCCACACACGAACAATGCATTTATTTTCAAACAAAGAGCAGATAATGCTCAAGCTTTCGAAGGGGAGATCTATTCTTCAGAGTAAGTGTGGACACCTGAAAGAAACACGAGGAGCATTGTGTTTAGGAATGAAACATGTGATCTAGGGAAATGCCAGTTTATCCAAGCTTTGGCTGGGTTACTTCTTTGTTAAGAGAAGGGACATATTTTTGAAACAACTGTGATTAACTGAGGTTTAGTGTGCCTTCTTGTAATTACCTATAATTTTCAAAGATTGCATTGCAGCTTGTAAGCCTGGTTAAAGAATAAATCAGGTGATGTTTTCTTAAAAATAATTCGTATGTGTTTATCGTCTAGAATTTATCCCCAAATACAGAGGAACTCTTATGTTTTGCTAGTACTAATTTTATTAATACAGTAATTTTGTTGATTCAATCTGGTTTCTCTGCCTTTGGTTTCTTAATATGGTCATATTGCCATCAGTTATTCCATATTTCTCCAAGTTTATTAATCATGCTAAGTGACTAAAAAAAAATCATTCTGCATGATTGTGATTTCAAGTAAGAAAAGCTTTCACAATTTATCTTGAGTGGGTCTTTTTAAAATTTGTTATTATTTTTTCCTGGCTGCACTGGGTCTTCGTTGCTGCTTGCACACTTTCATTGCGTCGAGTGGCAGCTTCTCATTGTGGTGGCTTTGCTTGTTGCAAAGCTCGGGCTACAGAGCACGTGGGCCTCAGTAGCTGCAGTGCGCAGCTCAGTAGTTGTAGTGCATGGAGTTTAATCGCCCCGAAGCATATGGAATCTTCCCAGACCAGGGATCGAACCTGTGTCCCCTACAATGGCAGGCAGATTCTTAACCACTGAACCACAGGGGAAGTCCTAGTGGGTCTTCTTGCTCCATGTGCTCCTTAATTCAAAGGATAATACCTGAGTGAATTTTTCTTATACATTCTAGAGCTCATAGACACAAGAACCCTCTGAGTCACAGCTTAACTCAAAGACTGAACACAGACTGCCAGCATTGCTTTTTAGATCTCACACTATTTCTGAACACGGGAGTGTTCTTCTGGCTCTGGTCTTCTTAAGCTGTGTGACTTCATGCAAGTTTGATACCTCACCTCTCCTCCNGGTGTTGGAGAAGATTCTTGAGAATCCTTTGGACTGCAAGGAGATCCAACTAGTCCATTCTGAGGGAGATCAACCCTGGGATTTCTTTGGAAGGAATGATGCTAAAGCTGAAACTCCAGTACTTTGGCCACCTCATGCGAAGAGTTGACTCATTGGAAAAGACCCTCATTCTGGGAGGGATTGGGGGCAGGAGAAGAAGGGGATGACAGAGGATGAGATAGCTGGATGGCTTCACTGATTCACTGGACGTGAGTCTGAGTGAACTCCGGGAGTTGGTGATGGACAAGGAGACCTGGCATGCTGCAGTTCATCGGGTTGCAAGGAGTTGGGCATGACTGAGTGACTGAACTGAACTGAACCGAATGCTTAAGGAGACTGACTAGCTCCTAACTATTCTCACTTCACTGGAAATGGCCTCTGGCAACCACGATGGGCTCCATCAGCCTGATTTGTACTAAATAATCTCATGCTGGTCAATGCTGACTGATCACAGATGGACATGTTCATAATCTCAATTCTGTCAATCTGATCCTTGGGATTTGGAACTGGAACCCAATTCCAATCAGATAAAGCTGTTGCTTAAACTGACTTCCTATAGGCAGGACATTTTTCCCCCCAATAAACACTAAGAAGAAAAAGTAACAAAAGTAGAAATTATACTATTTTAGAGACAAATACCAGTGCTATGAGCTGATTTATGAGTCCCCCACTCCTGCTCAAATTCGTGTGTTGAAATCATAATTCTCTGTACCTCAGAATGTAACTGTATTTGGAGACAGATCTTTAAAAAAAGCAGTTAAGTTAAAATGAAGTCATTAGGGTGGGCCCTAATCCAATATGATGGGTGTCTTCATAAAACCATGAAATATGGAAAGAGATGCATACAAAAGGAAGGTGTGGGGAGAAGATATCTACCCACTAGCAAAGGAGAGAGTCCTGGAACAGATTCTTCCCTCATGGCCCTCAGAAGAAACCAAGCCTGCCTACAGACTGAGAATAGAAATGTCTGTTTTTTAACTCACCTAGTCTGTGCTGTCTATTGTGGCAGCCCTTGTTCTTCAGTCGCTAAACTGTATCCCCCTCTTTGCGACCCCATTGACTGTGTTTGCTCAGATTCATGCCCATTGAGTCGATGATGCTCTCTCACCATCTCATCCTAGCAAACTAATAAAACCATAAAGGGATGTGTCTTTGTTTGAGCTGCTTATGTCAGAGCATAAAACCCTGGAACTTCCCTGGTAGTCCACTGGTTAAGAATCCACCTTGCAGTGTAGGGGATCCCTGGTTGCGGCACTAAGATGCTATGTGCCCCCAGAGCAACTAAGCCCACACACCACAACTACTGAACCCACACGCCACAACTAGATAGTCCACAGCCAAAAATCCTGCAAGACCGAATGTGTCGGCTGCAACTGGGACCCGACACAGCCAAACAAATAAATATTTTTTAAGAACCCTGAGGGCGTAAGTATCAGAACAGACAGAAACAAAGGAAATAGTAAAGCTACTTGGCCTGACATCAGAAAAGATTACTCCCTCCTGAAAAGAGACAGAGAAAGAATTCAGCAGGGGAAGTTTGAAGTATGGTGAGTGAAGGGCCAAAGGAAATTTCTGCAGGAGTGGTTCAAGGTAGGTATTCTCAGCAAACAGTACTGATGATATTGCTGTGATGTAAGCCGCCCCCCAGTCTTCAACAGAGTCTATGACATGTAGAAACAGGGGCCCAGAGCCAGGGGTGACCAGGAGAGCATCAGCCTAACATTCCCCAGCCCCTTATCTCACTGCCCCTCACCCAGAAATCTGTAGAAGTCACATGGAGGCCTCTAGAGTCTCCACTGGTGTGGAATGTGGTTCATGCCAACAGTATCTAAATCTCAGATGCTGGGATACTCTAGCTGACATTTGGATCTGCGAAGAAAGAAAAATGAAGCAGATAAGTGAAGAAATGAAAGATCATGTGCTCCAAAGATGGAGAAAATGAGAGTCATGAGGCTTTCTATTTCCTGGTTCAAATTCCTCATTTGATTAGACTGACTCCCTGCTTTTGAAATACCTACGTTTCTTTATTCTTCTTAGGATAACTTTATAACCTCAAAATAAATCTCTGCTTTTTGGGGGGGGCGGGGCTTAAAGTATTTCTAATTAGCTTCACTTATAATAAAAGAATTTTAACTAAGATTTGTAAAATGTTAGGGCCATGAAAAATAAACAGCAAAATCAGGTAGGTAATCATGGGAGATTTAAATCATGCCTGCTGCTATTCCAGGGAGAATATTTGATATTACAGCAATACAATGAGTAATGGTGCTGTCTAGTTTTTCCAAACTAGTGTCCCACAGACTACTTCACACAGTGGTGGGTAGGAGGTTAACAAGTATGATAGTATGCTATAAAAAAAAGTATTCTGAGGTCAAATATGTTTGGGAAATACTAACACAGAATAAATACCATGTAAGCAATAGAAGAGACTTTTTTTTTTGGAAGGGGGTGAATATAAAACCTTTCTTTCCTGCTCATTGAGTGGCAGAAAAAAAGAAGGTATGTTATTGAACAAAACTTTAAAAATAATTATCTCCTTAACAATAACAAATATAAATAAAAGTAGCTAAATAATAGAAAAATCAATTTGAGGACCAAAATCTAGTTCACCTCTAAGGCAGGAAAATGTAATGATTAAACACACGCGTTCCAGCAATAAGCTGCCAAAATTTCTCTATTTCCTCACTCTAAGTAACATGCTTGCATGCTAAGTCGGTTCAGTCGTGTCCGACTCTTTGTGACTCTGTGGACTGTAGCCTGCCAGGTTCCTCTGTCCATGGGATTTCCCGGGGAAGAATACTGGAGTTGGTTGCCATTCCCTTCTCCAGGGGATCTTCCTGATCCAGAGATCAAACCCAGGTCTCCTGCATTGCAGGCATTCTTTACTATCTGAGCCACCAACGAGGCACCCCAAATAATGACTAACTTAAAATGCTTTATGATAATTACTGAGTTACTATATAAAAATTGCTTAGAAATGACAAACATCCTAAAATATTAGTTATGATTATGAAAGATGTATAGTCCCAATACAACATCGAAGGAGAAAGAAGTTGGAGGACTGACACTTTGTTGTTGCTGTTGCCCAGTCACTAAGTCGTGGTCGACTCTTTGTGACCCAGTGGACTGCAGCAGGCCACGCTCCTCTGTCCATGAGATTCTAAAGGCAAGAATACTGGAGTGGGTTGCCATTTTCTTCTCCAGGGAATGTGGGATCTTCCCATACCAGGGATCAAACCAGTGTACCCTGAATTGCAAGCTGGATTATTAACCACTGGACCACCAGGGAAGTCCCACTGTAGTTTCTTAATGACTCCTAGAATTTGTTAGTTTTAGTGTTTCCTTTTTCACTTCTGATTTTGAGTGGTCTCTTCTTTTCTTAGTCTAGCTAAGGGTCGGTCAATTTTTTTTTAATCTTTAGAAAAAATAGCTCTTAGTTTCATTGATCTTTTATATTGCCCTTTTATTTTCTATTTGCTTTATTCCTGCTTTGATATTTGTTATTTTCTTCCTTTTGTTAACTTTGGGCTTTTTATAGTTCCTTAATATATAAAGTTAGGTTGTTTTATTTGAGCTTTTTCTTTTTCCTTAATATAAGTGTTTGTCCCTATAAACTTCCCCCCTTAGAACTCCTTTTGCCACATCCTGTAAATTTTGGCGTTCTGTGTTTCCATTTTCATTTGCTTGAGCTGGAGTGATTGTGGGACTCATTTGTTTACTCTCTCTCTAGAGATAGCTGTTCTCTGTTGACTGATGTACAATGTCTTGAAAACTATTGTTCTATACATTTTATTTCTTATCTTTTTTTTTTTTTTTTAGGTGGTAAGGCCACCTCATGCAAAGAGTTGACTCATTGGAAAAGACTCTGATGCTGGGAGGGATTGGGGGCAGGAGGAGAAGGGGATGACTGAGGATGAGATGGCTGGATGGCATCATGGACTCGATGGATGTGAGTCTGAGTGAACTCCGGGAGTTGGTGATGGACAGGGAGGCCTGGCGTGCTGCGATTCATGGGGTCACTAAGAGTCGGACACAACTGAGCGACTGAACTGAACTGTACTGAACTGAAGGGTAAATCTGATTCCTATAACTTCTTCAAAGGAATATTCTCAGGTTACTAGAACCACTTCTAGTGGAGAAATGAAAGTGCCTGGAAGTCTACAAATTTCTGGAGCACCCAGGACCCAGTGACTGATTCAGGGGTATGAAAGCCTGGTTCCTTTGCCTCTAGGTAGGATAAACTCTTTCTTTACAATGTATGCTACAGAATTCCCTGGGACCAGGCTGATGCTGAAATCATACCCTTGCTTTTCTTATTCTCCTTTCTGGCCCTGCCTTCCTGTCTCCCTAACTAGTTTCTAATAAATCACTTGTACATGAATACATATTTCAGTGTCAACCTTTGGAGAAAACATACTAAAATTAAATTGCATTTTTAAATTGCTGTTCTGTAAAATGTCTCCTTGATTGGTCTATCTTGCTTTTGCTCTCACATTGTTCACTTGCCCCAAAGAACTTTAGAATAAAAGTGTTGAGTTGAATAGATATCTAGAATATATCCAATCAAACTCGCTTTTAATAAACAAAGCAATTGAGGCTCAGGATGCAAAATAAATAACTAACCCATGTTTCCATACTCTAAGGACAATTGAGGCAAGTTTCAAAAACAGGTTTCCTGATTTGGCCTTATACAAGTAAAACATGCTCTTAATTTCACTGTGATCAGGTTTTACTAGCTGTTGGATAGTATGTTGCAAACCTTTACTTATGAATATTGGCAGATATGAATGTTTGTGCAAACTTTTTCTGCAGGTGCAGGTTTGTACTTGTACCAGTTTGTCTGCTTTCCTCATTTTATGATCTGTGAATATTAACCCTTCATAAAGTGTAAAGTAAGCGACTACTTGCATTTAAGAAAATCTTTTACATTTAAATCTATAACTGAACACTAATCCTCAGATCTCTTTCTCTCCTCTTCTCTCTTTTCTCCCTCCCTCCCTCTCTCTCTCTCTCTCTGTCTCTCTCCCTCTAGCCCCCTTCCCTTTTCTTCCCTCAATCTTAGGCAATGTGAATTTGAAGTAAAAGTCATGGAATCTTCACACTTCAAACTTACTAGTGTGCTGTGGTCTTAGAACTGGTAGTTGGCCATGATGAACTTTAAGCAAAGAGAAGAAATGGAGCTACTTCCAGATTCCATATTTTCATCTTTTCCAATTTATTCTTATTTTGTGACACATCTTTCAGTACTTTCTTAATTTTACTTTCTGGTATATTTCCTTAACTTTATCTTCCAACTCGTGTTGACTTAATTTCTGCCATCATATTTTTACTTTCCAACATCTCTCATTTTTTTAGTAGTCTATTATTTTTTTTAATTGGATCATAATTGCTTTACAATGTTGTGTTAGTTTCTGTTGTACAACAATATGAACCAGCTATATGTTTATATATCCCCTCCTTCATGAGCCTCCCTCCCACCCCCATCAACTGACTCCTCTAGGTCATCCAATATCTCTTTTTTATCCTCCAGAAGTTCTACTTTTAGATAAGATTCTGTTCTTATTTCATGTGATCAATACCTCCTCTTATTTCTTTGAAGAAATTAATACAGTAGATATTTAAAATTATTACTATTCTATTCCCTACATTGACTATGTTCTGTAAGTTCTTTTTATCTACAGGTTTCTTTTTGTCTCCTTCATGTTAGCTACTCTTTGTATCTTAGAATGAGGCACAAAAATGCTGATTTGCACATTTGTGTGCCAAGGCGGGATTTACTTGTTTACATTAGGGTGGTGTTGACTGGTAGGCTTAACATTAGAGTGGAGTTTCTCACCTTTGGCACCACTGACATTTTGGATCAGATAATCATGTGAGGAGGGAGTGAGGGAGGTGGAGGATATGCTGTCCTGTGCATTGTAGGATGTTTAGTAGCATCCCTGGCCTCCATCTGACAGATGCCAATACCATACACCTCCCCTACTTCCCCTGCTGTTGACAATAACAAATTTCTCCAGATATTGCTAAATGGCACTTAGGGGCAAGATCATCCCAGGTTAATAACCCTGGCCTTAGGGTGATGAGAATTTTGATTTTTAGAGGGAAATTCTCCAGTTTTCTGCTTTCGGAGTGAAGAACATGAACCTGGTCATCAGCATTCAGAAGCCAAGCAGAGGAATGGATCTGGGCATCTCACCACTCAATAGTGAAACTTTGACCTAATTTCTAAGGGAGACAGAAAAATGGTCTCTCAAAGATGTCCACATCCTCATCCCAGAACCTGCGAATATGTTCTATCATAACAGTAGAGGAGAATTAAGATTGCAGATAAAATTAAGATTGATAATCAGTTTACCTTAAAATGGGGGCAAATACACCAAAATATACAATTGGATTTAAATATGAAAGAGGAAGGCAGCAGAACAAATGTCAGAATGATGCAATGTAAGAAAGACTGAACTGGCCATTGCTAACTTTGAAGATAGAAAAAGGCCATGAACCAAAAGCACAGGCAGCCTTTAGGAGCTGGAGAAGACAAGAAAACAGATTCTCCCCTGGAGCCTCCAGAAGAGAACTCAACCTCGCTGACTCACTATACTTTAGAATGTCAACCCTCTGACTTCAACCCAGTGAGACCCATTGTGGACTTCCAACCCCCAGCATTGTAAGATAATAAATTTCGGTCCATTTAAACCACTAAATTTCTGGCAATTTGTTACAGCAACCATAGGAAACAGATACAATCTCATTACCATTCACCCTCAGCTCTGTCTACCATTCTCAAGTCCAAAACCAACCTGAGACAATCTCCTCCAGCATGATTCAACAAATGCCACCTATTGTTCATCAAGGTTGAAGAGGGGCAGTCTCCAGGCTTCTGGGCTATGAAGGGATCTAGGGAGCAAACTGTTCTTTAAGTATATTTTCAACTAATCCTCCATTTTGACCATGCACCCCCCCCTTACCCCAAAATTGTTTAGAAGTACCTGTACCTCCAATTCCTAAAGGTTTCCAAGATTTTGCAGAGAAGACAGACTTGCTTTTATTATTGCAAGTAGACTTCCTCTTTCTCTATCCTGCTATATCAATGATCACTCATTTTCATTCCTTCTTTCAAAAGTTATGGACACTTCTTGCCTGTTACTTCTTTCATTCTTCTTGATCCTTAAGGGTTTGCTGCTTTTCTATGTGTGGTGTTTTTTTGTTGTTGTTGTTTTTTTTTTACTGCACTGGGTCTTTCTTTGTTGGGATATTTGCACAGGCTTTCTCTAGTTGAGGCGAGCAGGGGCTACTCTTCATTGCAGCTTGCGGGCTTCCCATTGCGGTGGCTTCTCTTGTTGTGGAGCACAGGTTCTAGGTGCAAGGGCTTCAGNTTTTTTTTTTTTTTTTAGGTGGTAAGGCCACCTCATGCAAAGAGTTGACTCATTGGAAAAGACTCTGATGCTGGGAGGGATTGGGGGCAGGAGGAGAAGGGGATGACTGAGGATGAGATGGCTGGATGGCATCATGGACTCGATGGATGTGAGTCTGAGTGAACTCCGGGAGTTGGTGATGGACAGGGAGGCCTGGCGTGCTGCGATTCATGGGGTCACTAAGAGTCGGACACAACTGAGCGACTGAACTGAACTGTACTGAACTGAAGGGTAAATCTGATTCCTATAACTTCTTCAAAGGAATATTCTCAGGTTACTAGAACCACTTCTAGTGGAGAAATGAAAGTGCCTGGAAGTCTACAAATTTCTGGAGCACCCAGGACCCAGTGACTGATTCAGGGGTATGAAAGCCTGGTTCCTTTGCCTCTAGGTAGGATAAACTCTTTCTTTACAATGTATGCTACAGAATTCCCTGGGACCAGGCTGATGCTGAAATCATACCCTTGCTTTTCTTATTCTCCTTTCTGGCCCTGCCTTCCTGTCTCCCTAACTAGTTTCTAATAAATCACTTGTACATGAATACATATTTCAGTGTCAACCTTTGGAGAAAACATACTAAAATTAAATTGCATTTTTAAATTGCTGTTCTGTAAAATGTCTCCTTGATTGGTCTATCTTGCTTTTGCTCTCACATTGTTCACTTGCCCCAAAGAACTTTAGAATAAAAGTGTTGAGTTGAATAGATATCTAGAATATATCCAATCAAACTCGCTTTTAATAAACAAAGCAATTGAGGCTCAGGATGCAAAATAAATAACTAACCCATGTTTCCATACTCTAAGGACAATTGAGGCAAGTTTCAAAAACAGGTTTCCTGATTTGGCCTTATACAAGTAAAACATGCTCTTAATTTCACTGTGATCAGGTTTTACTAGCTGTTGGATAGTATGTTGCAAACCTTTACTTATGAATATTGGCAGATATGAATGTTTGTGCAAACTTTTTCTGCAGGTGCAGGTTTGTACTTGTACCAGTTTGTCTGCTTTCCTCATTTTATGATCTGTGAATATTAACCCTTCATAAAGTGTAAAGTAAGCGACTACTTGCATTTAAGAAAATCTTTTACATTTAAATCTATAACTGAACACTAATCCTCAGATCTCTTTCTCTCCTCTTCTCTCTTTTCTCCCTCCCTCCCTCTCTCTCTCTCTCTCTGTCTCTCTCCCTCTAGCCCCCTTCCCTTTTCTTCCCTCAATCTTAGGCAATGTGAATTTGAAGTAAAAGTCATGGAATCTTCACACTTCAAACTTACTAGTGTGCTGTGGTCTTAGAACTGGTAGTTGGCCATGATGAACTTTAAGCAAAGAGAAGAAATGGAGCTACTTCCAGATTCCATATTTTCATCTTTTCCAATTTATTCTTATTTTGTGACACATCTTTCAGTACTTTCTTAATTTTACTTTCTGGTATATTTCCTTAACTTTATCTTCCAACTCGTGTTGACTTAATTTCTGCCATCATATTTTTACTTTCCAACATCTCTCATTTTTTTAGTAGTCTATTATTTTTTTTAATTGGATCATAATTGCTTTACAATGTTGTGTTAGTTTCTGTTGTACAACAATATGAACCAGCTATATGTTTATATATCCCCTCCTTCATGAGCCTCCCTCCCACCCCCATCAACTCTAGGTCATCCAATATCTCTTTTTTATCCTCCAGAAGTTCTACTTTTAGATAAGATTCTGTTCTTATTTCATGTGATCAATACCTCCTCTTATTTCTTTGAAGAAATTAATACAGTAGATATTTAAAATTATTACTATTCTATTCCCTACATTGACTATGTTCTGTAAGTTCTTTTTATCTACAGGTTTCTTTTTGTCTCCTTCATGTTAGCTACTCTTTGTATCTTAGAATGAGGCACAAAAATGCTGATTTGCACATTTGTGTGCCAAGGCGGGATTTACTTGTTTACATTAGGGTGGTGTTGACTGGTAGGCTTAACATTAGAGTGGAGTTTCTCACCTTTGGCACCACTGACATTTTGGATCAGATAATCATGTGAGGAGGGAGTGAAGGAGGTGGAGGATATGCTGTCCTGTGCATTGTAGGATGTTTAGTAGCATCCCTGGCCTCCATCTGACAGATGCCAATACCATACACCTCCCCTACTTCCCCTGCTGTTGACAATAACAAATTTCTCCAGATATTGCTAAATGGCACTTAGGGGCAAGATCATCCCAGGTTAATAACCCTGGCCTTAGGGTGATGAGAATTTTGATTTTTAGAGGGAAATTCTCCAGTTTTCTGCTTTCGGAGTGAAGAACATGAACCTGGTCATCAGCATTCAGAAGCCAAGCAGAGGAATGGATCTGGGCATCTCACCACTCAATAGTGAAACTTTGACCTAATTTCTAAGGGAGACAGAAAAATGGTCTCTCAAAGATGTCCACATCCTCATCCCAGAACCTGCGAATATGTTCTATCATAACAGTAGAGGAGAATTAAGATTGCAGATAAAATTAAGATTGATAATCAGTTTACCTTAAAATGGGGGCAAATACACCAAAATATACAATTGGATTTAAATATGAAAGAGGAAGGCAGCAGAACAAATGTCAGAATGATGCAATGTAAGAAAGACTGAACTGGCCATTGCTAACTTTGAAGATAGAAAAAGGCCATGAACCAAAAGCACAGGCAGCCTTTAGGAGCTGGAGAAGACAAGAAAACAGATTCTCCCCTGGAGCCTCCAGAAGAGAACTCAACCTCGCTGACTCACTATACTTTAGAATGTCAACCCTCTGACTTCAACCCAGTGAGACCCATTGTGGACTTCCAACCCCCAGCATTGTAAGATAATAAATTTCGGTCCATTTAAACCACTAAATTTCTGGCAATTTGTTACAGCAACCATAGGAAACAGATACAATCTCATTACCATTCACCCTCAGCTCTGTCTACCATTCTCAAGTCCAAAACCAACCTGAGACAATCTCCTCCAGCATGATTCAACAAATGCCACCTATTGTTCATCAAGGTTGAAGAGGGGCAGTCTCCAGGCTTCTGGGCTATGAAGGGATCTAGGGAGCAAACTGTTCTTTAAGTATATTTTCAACTAATCCTCCATTTTGACCATGCACCCCCCCCTTACCCCAAAATTGTTTAGAAGTACCTGTACCTCCAATTCCTAAAGGTTTCCAAGATTTTGCAGAGAAGACAGACTTGCTTTTATTATTGCAAGTAGACTTCCTCTTTCTCTATCCTGCTATATCAATGATCACTCATTTTCATTCCTTCTTTCAAAAGTTATGGACACTTCTTGCCTGTTACTTCTTTCATTCTTCTTGATCCTTAAGGGTTTGCTGCTTTTCTATGTGTGGTGTTTTTTTGTTGTTGTTGTTTTTTTTTTACTGCACTGGGTCTTTCTTTGTTGGGATATTTGCACAGGCTTTCTCTAGTTGAGGCGAGCAGGGGCTACTCTTCATTGCAGCTTGCGGGCTTCCCATTGCGGTGGCTTCTCTTGTTGTGGAGCACAGGTTCTAGGTGCAAGGGCTTCAGTAGTTGCAGCATGCGGGCTCAGTAGCTGCGGTGCATAGGCTTCGTTTCTCTGTGGCACCTGGAATCTTCCCAGACCAGGGCTCAAACCTGCGTCCCCTGCCTTGGCTGGAAGATACTTATCCACTGCACCACTAGGGAAGTCTGAGTTCATGCTGTTTTGATTCTTTACTGTCATTTTATCAAATTTTATGAAATAATGGAAATAAACATCCATGTTCAACTACCATGGTCTTATTTTTAGCTGACTTTTATTGGACCCTCACTGTATACTAAGCAGAGTCGGACATGACTGAACACGCACACGTGCACTAAATTNTTGGTTACGTTATTATTGTTTAGTCACTAAGTTGTGTCTGATTCTTTATGACCCCATGGACTGTAGCCTGCCAGGCTCCTCTGTCCGTGAAATTTTCCTGGCAAGAATATTAGAATTGATTGCCATTTCCTTTTCTAGGGGATCTTCCTGACCCAGGGATTGAACCCACATCTCCTGCATTGCAAGCAGATTTACCACTGAGCCACTGGGGAAGCCCATGAAAAGTTTAAAAAATTCATGATCTTGGAAGTGATGTTGCTCACTTCCTCCACCCAAAGGACTAACAGACAAGCTTCATTGGGAACCTGGACATTTTCCCCATCTCTCACCAAATTTGTCCTTTTTCGCCATTGTAACCCTGTTCCTGGCACAGTCTGGCACATAGTAGTTATCAAGAATTTGCATTCAACTGTTGACTATCCAAAGTAAAACCTCTCTAAGTTGTCCTCGTACATAGAACAGGAGTTTTTCCAACTTTAGACTGGAATGGTATGAGGCCCTTTGAGTACAAGGAAGGTAACACCCCAAGCAAATGTTGGGTCCACCCACAGCTTGTTTTCCTCCCTCTAGAAATGCTTCCTTCAAACTCTCAGGGCCACTGCCCTCATGGGGAATACAAACACCCCCTCAAAGCTGAGCTAGACCAAGTGGACCAATAAGGCCAGGCATTATGGATTCTTCTTCACTGTAATCTCTTTCTAGAGGCTTTAGTCTAAAGAGCCTTGAAGTAAATTTTTTTTAATTAATTAATTAATTTTTTAAATTTTACTTTACAATACTCTATTGGCTTTGCCATACATCGACATGAATCCACCACAGGTGTACACAAGCTCCCAATCCTGAAGTAAATTTTAAAAAAGGATTACCTACCTCTGAGGATGAGATATACTCAAGTTATCTACAATGAGAGGTTTGTAACAATGGACTCTTGCTGTACCTGACACAGATCTTCCCCTCCCACTGGAACTCTGAATTATTTTGCTGCAGGCTACAACATTCTGAGCAGTATGTTGGGAGTTGACGGGAGGTGGGGTAACTCACCTGTACGAGCTTAGCAGAGCTGAGCCGCTGCAGCTTGTTGGGCTAGCCTTTGATGCAGACTGGTTGGACAGGTTCTGGATCTACAGAAGAACCGGTCTGACTGGCCTGTTGTGCCAACATATTCTGGTTTGATTCCATGTTCCACAGACGGCAGAAACCTGCCCAGCCAGTTAAATGAAAGGCAGATTAGGTTATCCATTGCACACCTTATATAGCTTAGATGCAGCAGAACTCTTCCACACAGCAGTGGTGTCTAGCAAACTCTAGCATGGTCCAGAGGTGTCTCCCACTGATTACTGTGTAAGTTCATAGCTTCAGGGAAAGTCCGCAGTGAAACACCTGCTTTTGACCAAGAGCAGAAGTTTTCTAAATAAATTGAAGGGTAAGTTAATATATTTTTTTATCTTTCTCAGTTTTCTATGTACTTTTAGAAGGTAAAGAAATTAAGTTTAAGATGATATATTTTTAACATGGTTATACCTGCATTGTATCTTTTATATAAATTTGCTTAAATATTATTTTATAGTACTTGCATACATATATTTTCATTGATTTGTTTGAATAAGGGTTACTTGGCATATAATATACTTTTCTATACTTTTTTGGTAAGTCATGCATGGCTATGGTCATTAAGAAAACTGGGTTGAATAATTTTGCTAAATATATTTCACTTATTAATGTAATGATTCATCTTAAGCCATCTACTCCTTTGATAATATACTATTATGTTTTACAGGCTGTTGCTATATGGTAACATTTTATATGGCAAATCTAATTGTGGATAAAATAATAACTGCCTTTTTAAGCCATTAAAAAAAAAAAAACAGTGCTATTCTTCTTGGTGATCCTCAGCACATTTAAAGAACAATTCACAGCAAGTGAGGAGTGCGAAAAACAAAGACTGTGGAATCTGGTAACTGATTAACTATTGGAGCTCAAAAGCACTTGCTGAGCTGAATAGAAAGGAATGAAGACAGGTTTTGTCATGCCTATTAGGTCTGAAAACCTTTTTAGGTTAAAGAATATTTGGATCTTCTTTTAGTTTATATTTTAAAATAATTCTTTTACCTCTCTTTTTCATTGATCCAATTAATTTATTTTAGTAATTTGTGTCATTTAAAATGAAAGTTATCAATCCCTTTAGATTTATGTTGGCATACCAACCTACTCCTTAGTTATTAGTATTAGATTGAACTGAATGTACACATCTTCTGGGCAATTTAATATAACAGCTGACATATGAACTTTATCATGGAATTAAAAATTACTTTAAAAAATCGATTATACTAAATACTTTCCTCTCAAAGACTATCTGCAGATCATCATATGACTCACCTTGAACTGAGCAAGACTGATGCATTCTTTTCATTGTCCCTTAGGGTCTTCACTTTGTCATTATTTTCAAATTCAAAGGCTATAAGAGTTTCTTCAGGATGATACTAAAGAATTTTTTTTTTTTCTAAATGAGTAAATGTTCAGATGAGATTCAGTTTTTGCAGGGAAACCTTTCAGATGCTTGCCTACTCCAAGGCAATTCTGCATAAAGCTTCTGATATTCAGCTGAATTTATAAAAAGCTATGTAATGTTGAATCTGCAAAAGGAATGTGCTGATTCAGCAAAGCAAAAAATTAATTTTATTCAGCATAAACTGTAGTATGACAATTTTTGAAGAAAATATGGATCAAAAATTTCAGTTGATTGACTTTTTCTCTTCTAAATTAGTTTTCAGGCTAAATGTAGATATATGTCATTAGTGTATACTTACACTGTTTCTGGTAAATATATTATACCTAGTAACTTAAAATTTTTAAATCTTACTATATTTGTAATACAGAGCTTATTCTTTAAAGATAAACTTAATTTGGGATTCCACCTTATTTACTAGGTATTTTTTATGTTTATGGTTTTGAGGAAAGCTATTTAGGAAGTAGATATATATTTCATATAAAATTTGTGGGTAAAATTTCAAGTCTAATGCTACATTTTGGAGAGGGAGTCTTCAGTTTTCACTTAATGGAATTTTTAGTTTCAAATCTATGATTTCCTATTAAATATGACTTTTATATATTTTCCGTAAATTGATTCCTTTAAAATATTGATACATTGTGATAACTTTTATTAAAATTAAGTATATACAGATTTATCAATCAAATTAGGAATCTGTGTATGCATCAATATTTTATATAGCCCTGCATTATCTGAGGACCTAGGTCAAAAACTGTTCTAGTCATTTAATAACCTTTTTATTCTCTAAGTCTAGCTGGGGATGCATTCTTTTATCTTTATTGCTGGCCACACAGTTTCACACAATGACTCTTCTTGTCAACCATGCTAGCTTTCTTAACACCTATAACCTCCTTCTTTCCTGAATGTATTCATGGGTTTCCTATCAAAAGCGCTTAGAATCATGACATTTCTGAGCTAGAAGGAGTCTTTAAGAAAGACTGATGAATTCACTTTTTAGTTGAACGAAAAGCCCCAAAATGTAGCTGAAAAACATAGTCTAAGGGTAGAGGTGGTACTAGACCATCCCAGCTTCCTGATACCAGCCCAGACTAATATTTTTTCAGCATTCTACATTGATTCTTCTGAATACTACATAAAATCTACTCTGTGTTCTAAAAGATTCGTAAAAAGGTAAAATTGTATAAGTTATGTTAAGGAGTATCTGCTGAACCAAGAAACTCTTTGCTTTTGTATTTTAATCTATTTAATTATTGCCCCTGAACTTTTTTTGGTATAGTGGTCAAATTTATGGGATTGCCATTGGTAAGGAAGATAACTACCTCTTCAAACCCTAATCTCATAAGACCATCACAAAATGTTATATCAGACTGATGAGTATCTCACCTTACTCCATCTTTATCCAGATTATTTGTGGATAGTGCTGTCATTTATTACTTTATACTGTTTCAACTGTTTATTTTCTTAGTATGTGTATAAGTATATATGTATTTTTGTATTGTTTTAGTCACTCTTACATGGATACAGTTCAGGATTTGCCTAAGAAGGTTGTACTTCTAAAATTTGGTTAGAACTGACAAAAACATTTCAAAAAGTATATGAAGCCCAGGATTACAGGACTCAAAATCCATCTTAAAGGTGAGAGAACCTGTTATATAAAGGGCAATATCTTAATACAGCACTTTGTACACAAGCACTCAAAAATGCTTTAAGTGTTTTTAACTTGAGGAATTCCAAGGTAACAGGACCACAGAAAGCCTGAAAAAAAATGCTGAAATTTTTCAATTCTGATTCTTCAAGCTAAAAGTTAATTCGCCTAAGCTCTTTATCTTTTCACAGGTAAAATCTTACTGGGGGATGTTTCTAAATTTGGTAAATTTAGTTCAGTCCAAGTGGACTCTGGAAAATAATTTGTTTCTTATCTTTATACTCAAGAGAAAAGGTAGTATATTGAAAAACATATGGGTTTTTGGCCCAAACTGAGATGGATTTAAATATTCACTCTACTACAAACTAGTTTACCCTTGGGAATTATTTAATGCTGAGTTCTATTTTCTCCATCTGTAAATGAAGGAAATGGAAATCATTCTCTAAGAGTAGTTGGAAGAACCAAATGAGATATTGTATGTAAATACCTAGGAGAGTTTCTAGAACATTGTAGGTATAGCAGTCAATATTCTTCCCACCTTTTAAACAGAATATATAATAAATTTCAATAAATAGCTTGAGTAAGAGAAGTCAAAGCTTTAACTTAGAATATACATTTTTTGTCAGAGATAAAATTTAATAAGCAATCTTGGAAAGCATTAAGATTTAATATTTTAATCTTGTTAAATTAAAAAAATTAGAAACCCATATAATTGAACCCAATTAAAGAATATTTCAAAGACACCTTTGTTAAAAGTATTTTGAGAGCAGTATATTAATGTGATTAAAAGGCTTAGATAATTTTTAAAAATTCAGTCTTCTCTACCAAAGGAAGGATGTGACAAACATAGTGCAAATTATGTCTTATTCGTACCTAGTATCTGTTCTTCAAAGGCATTTTACATCTATTTATATATATCATTTAACATGACATCAGATTAGTTGGCCAAGGATTTCTATGTGTTCTAAGGATTGTGATTTCTACTACTGATTGAATTATTTCTTCAGGGCTATAGAGTATGTTTTTTCTTCCAAAAGATTATCTGATGAATTAATTTACTGTAGGTTAATGTGAAATTATATTGCATTCCCTTGATAGTAGATAGGAAGAGTGTGTCCAAAATTGGATGTAAGAAGTAAGATACAATAGGATTCAACATGTTCTAAAAATAATATTAAATTAGCCACAGATTGATAAACTGATTAGGAAATGAAGCCAATGAACAAAGTTCACTAATTAGTCAGAAGGGAGTTCAGAATAGTATGATAAAACATTTTTAAAACTTATCTAATGGAAGTTGGGTCAACTGACACATCTTCCGATGTGTGAAGAAGGAACAGGAAAGATATTATGACTTGATATTAAAATCAACAAATAGATTCACTTTATAACACAAACTGATCTTACGGGGCCTTTGCAATCAATTTTAACTTCCTGGAAAATATTTAACTGCTATACAAACAAGCTTTATGGGAAAAATATAATTCAAATTTATATCCATGGTAAATGCATTAAACTGAAAAGCTCATGTGTATACCTAAAAACAAAAAAACCACTTCACCAATTTAGCCCACTAACTATACATTCTTACTAAACTATTACATCCATTAGCAATTTAACCTTATATGACTATTCATTAAATTAACATTTAATTTCCATTTAATTTTCATACTTTCAAAGTGGATATTACTCTAAACAATTGAAAAGCACACATGTAATTTTTAAATGTTTCTCTATAAATAGTTAATTTGAATAATACAGGACTAACAACCAAACTTGCTATGCATCAAAAACTAACTGGGAATTAGAGAATGGTATAGCTCATTATGTTAAAGACATACAGTTTTAAAAATAATCAGAAAACTATTAACTTAGAAATTATGTATTATTGACAAAGTGGAAATACAACTTATGAGATGGCTGGATGGCATCACTGACGCGATGGACACGAGTCTGAGTGAACTCCGGGAGTTAGTGATGGACAGGGAGGCCTGCCGTGCTACAATTCATGGGGTCGCAAAGAGTCGGATACGACTGAGCAACTGAATTGAACTGAACTGATCTCCTAAGTTTATTCCCTTGAAGGTTCTGCATCTGTCTCTACAATGATTTAAATTAGGAGTGAGAAACACTTCGAACATGAAAATAGTTTAAATGAATGAATTTCTTTAAAAGAATAAATAAATCTTGAAACATTAAGAAATAAGATTTTGATAACTTTCAAATAGCTGTGAAAAGAAGAGAGGCAAAAAGCAAAGGAGAAAAAGAAAGATATAAGCATCTGAATGCAGAGTTCCAAAGAATAGCAAGAAGAGATAAGAAAGACTTCTTCAGCGATCAATGCAAAGAAACAGAGGAAAACAACAGACAGACTAGAGATCTCTTCAAGAAAATTAGAGATACCAAGGGAACATTTCATGCAAAGATGGGCTCGATACAGGACAGAAATGGTATGGACCTAACAGAAGCAGAAGATATTAAGAAGAGGTGGCAAGAATACACAGAAGAATGGTACAAAAAAGATATTCACGACCCAGATAATCATGATGATGTGATCACTAATCTAGAGCCGGACATATTGGAAAGTGAAGTCAAAGCATCACTACGAACAAAGCTAGTGGAGGTGATGGAATTCCAGTTGAGCTCTTTCAAATCCTGAAAGATGATGCTGTGAAAGTGCTGCACTCAATATGCCACAAATTTGGAAAACTCAGCAGTGGCCNCAATATTACAGAGTTCTGTGATGAGGAAAAAATTTACATTTAATATATATAGATTTTCCTCAACTTATGATGATTTGTCAACTCAAGTCTCCATAAATTCACTGTAAACTGAAAATATCACAAGTCAAAAATGCGTTTAGAGACTTCCCTGGTAGTCCAGTGGTTGAAACTCTGCTTCCACTACACAAGTTCAATTCCTGGTTGGGGAACAAAGATCCTTCATGCTACATGGTGTGGCCAGAAAATAATTTAAAAAAAAAATTTTTTTTAATGCATTTAATACACCTAACCTACTACATACACATCATTGCTTAGCCTAGTCTATCTTGAATATGCTCAATATACTTAAAATCGCCTACAGGTGTGCAAAATCATCTAACACAAAGCCTACTTTATAATAGTGTTGAATATCTTAAATAATTTATTGAATATTGTACTGAAAGAGAAAAACAGAATGTTGGTCTGGGTATGGAATGGTTTAAGGCCACCGACTGTTTACCCTCATGATTACATGGTTGAATAGGAGCTGCGGCTCAAGGCAGCTGCCCAGCATCATGAGGCAACATTATGCTGCATATTTCTAGCCCGGGAAAAGATAAAAATTCAGAATTAAAATTATGGTTTATACTGAATGTATACGGTTTTCACAACATTGTAAAGTCAAAAAATCATTAAGGTCAAATCATCTTAAGTTAAAGACCATCCATACAGGTCTACACTTGGAGGTCTTCTAACTAAAAGTAGCTGAAATATACTCTGAGATAAAAGGATCATTTGCATTTTTCAAAATATTAATATTGCAATCAATTTTCAATCATATATTGTAATAAGTGTGTACGTGTGCTCAGTCCTCAACTGTGTCCAACTCTTTGAGACCCCACAGACTGTAGCCCATCAGGCTCCTCTGTTCATGGGATTTCCCAGGCAAAAGTAACAGAGTGGGTTACCATTTCTTTCTCCAGAGGATCTTCCCCACCTAAGGATTGAACTTCCATCTCTTACATCTCCTGCAATGGCAGGTGGATTCTTTACCACTGCACCACCAGGAAGCCCCCCAAACAAATACTGAATGGCAAATACCCATCTACATAGAAGATCAGTGAGCCCTTATCTTCGGCTCTCGTCACTGTCCAAGAACTCATGTGACAAAAGTTAAAAGAGATAAATGTTGCTCAGGAACAAGTATGCTGTCTTTTAACTATAATACAGAACCAACCACTGGAACCTGACTATTGGCCAGGAACCTGAACCCTGGACCTGGAAACTGGCAATAGGCCATTCAGCAAGAAGAGCTGTTCAGTCCATTTCAGCACAACAATACCAACCTCTTTTCCCAGGGTTTTACTTGTTAAGATGAATGACATGTCATTCTCGTTCCACCAGTAGGTGTAAATTAAACACATTAGTGTAAATTAAATTCTCAGCAGTTCCTGTGGTACCACAACAAACCACGTTAATACTAAACGTTAAAACCAGAAGTCAGATGAGGGCTGTCAGGTTTGACCTGACAGGAAACTGGTGGGCACTGCAATGACTGGAGCAGCCTGGGCCCGAGAGGAGTCCAGATACATTACAGAGTAAATATGGTAAAACTATTTTTTCGTTAGTTTAACAATATACGTTTAGCTAATACACTGTACAACTAAAATGGATTGTTTGAGGAATGAGTGCAGCAATTTCAAATGGAAAGTGAGGAACTTTAGCCTATTTTTGTCTGATGTATTTGATCCATTCCCACAAAACCTGAGACGCATGGAAACCTGATCTTCTGTGAGAAAGGTATTTTCTAATAAACTACATTTCATTTCCTGAATTTGGCTGCCAGTTTTTAAAGAGCCAAACAGTCACAGAGTGAACAATTAGTATGTACTCTATAAATACTTTTATGTTCAGCATTGATCTGAAGACTTTATTAAGTCTACATTGGTAAAACTGTAAGCAAAAACAGATTGACTACCTTGCATCTTCAAATAACACTTATCACTATAGTAAAACACAGAATTTTGAATACTACAAGTTTGTCTTGGACTATCTCCAATAGGGTCTGGTTACAAGAACTAATTCATTATAACATTTAATGTGATCCTGGAGCATGGCTCTGAAAAATATGTTAGATGAAGGCTCTAATCAAATTGATTAAAAATAGAAAACTGAATAGCTAGTTATATGCTTAACTGAGTAAATACCATATTTGTCTGCATAATGATAGAAACTTAACTTAGAGAAAATGAGAAAGAAATAGGTATAATTGAAAAAGAAATCTGATTAAAATCATATCCTCTTTTCATTTAATTTGAACTATGTCAGAATAGAATAATTATCTGAATTTTTAAAAAAATAACTCTTTCTGAGAAAGTGGTTAAATTAGCTAATGAACTGAAAGGGGGAAACTAGACTGAAGAAGGCATTGAAATAAGAAAAAGTGGGAACATAAACTGCTGAACAAAGTCCAATAATCAGTTCAGCTCAGTTCAGTTGCTCAGTCATCTCCGACTCTTTGCGACCCCATGAATCGCAGTGCACCAGGCCTCCCTGTCCATCACCAACTCCCGGAGTTCACTCAGACTCGCGTTCATCGAGTCAGTGATGCCATCCAGCCATCTCATCCTCGGTCGTCCCCTTCTCCTCCTGCCCCCAATCTCTCCCAGCATCAAAGTCTTTTCCAATGAGTCAACTCTTCTCATGAGGTGGCCAAAGTACTGGAGTTTCAGCTTTAGCATCATTCCTTCCAAAGAAATCCCAGGGCTGATCTCCTTCAGAATGGACTGGTTGGATCTCCTTGTAGTCCAAGGGACTCTCAAGAGTCTGCTCCAACACCACAGTTCAAAAGCATCAATTCTTCAGCGCTCAGCCTTCTTCACAGTCCAATAATAGCAGATAGTATTTTCAAAAGGAGTTATCAAACGTACTCAGATCTTCACTAAATTAGCTCAGATCACAGTCAACTTGATCCCAATGTTCCCTTTCCCAAGAAGCTGAATAGATTATAAATCTCTATTAAATAAATGACTCCTTACAACAATCAATTTCTGAAATAAATGAATAAATTAGTTTCCCCTTTCCTTACAATTCTGCCGTCGGGCAGTTGTAACAAACCCCCTAGAGAAGAGTTACTTCAGTATTCTTGCCTGGAGAATTCCATGGACAGAGGAGTTTGGTGGGCTACAGTCCATGTGGTCTCAAAGAGTTGGTCACGACCGAGTGACTAACACTTTAACACTTAGAATATAACAGAAATAATAATGTAATAACTACCTGACTATTTAACTACCTAACTTATTTAAACTTAATCATTTGAATCAAGTAAGATATGTAATACCACTTAATAAACTATTATTTAATCCCCTCTATAGTTATAAATCTCTCAAAATTTGCATAGCAATTCAACAATTTCACTACAATTACATAACATTAGCAATTGGAAACATCTTTTTGATTAGCTACAGCTCTTAAATTTATCTATTATTAACAGCTTCTTATACTATCTGAATACATACATATAACCATTCAGGCTTCCCTGATGGCTCAGTCAGTAAAGAGTCTGCCTGCAATGTGGGAGACCTGGGTTCGATCCCTGGATTGGGAAAATCCCTTGGAGGAGGGCATGGCCCCCCACTCCAGTATTCTTGCCTGGAGAATCCTCATGGACAGAGGAGCCTGGCAGGCTATAATCCATGGGGTCTTCAAGAGTTGGACATGACTGAAGCACAGCACAACACATATAACCATTCAGTCCTTAACAATCCTGTGAAATATCCAAGGTATATATTATCTTCACATCACTAATAAACAACTGAGGCACAGATAGGTTAAATTACTTGCTTTAAAGAGGATTATAGTTAAAAATCACAATTCATTCAAAAAATTAGGTGGAGCTACTGCTGATTTCCCACTATCAACCTATACAAATACATTGCATGCATGCGTGCTAAGTTGCTTCAGTTGTGTCCAACTCTTTGTGACCCTATAGACTTAGCCCACCAGGCTCCTCTGTCAGAGGGATTCTCCAGGTAAGAATACTGGAGTGGGTTGCCATGCCTTCCTCCAGGGTATCTTCCCAACCCAGGGATCAAAACTGTGTCCCTCATATATCTGGCATTAGCAGGCAAGGTCTTTTCCACTAGTGTCACCTGGGAAGCCTACATAAATACATTACGGTACACTTAGTTTCTAGAACTCAGCGATTTCCCATAGCAAAACATTTGCACATGCCTTCTGACTAGAAAGCCTTCTACCACTCTGTTCCCAATAGGCAAGCTGCTTCTAACTTCTGTGATGTGTTCTCTAAGACGTTTCACAAATAATCTCTCATTTTTACAACAACCCTTTTGGACACAGTAAGGATGAGTAGTCTCATTTTCCAGTTGAGGAAGTAAGACTTGACTAGGAAACATACAAATAACCCGAGGCAGAACCAGAGCATAAATCCTGGTCACCTCTCAGCTCAGGACTCACACAGTACCATAGGCTGGGAATATGGCCATATGCCATCAATGACTGTAGAACAAGGCTACAGCTTTTGGAGCACTTCCTACTCTGGTCCCTTCTGAGGTTACAACATAATTCAAGGCCCTTCAATCTATTGAATTTTCAAATAGATTGAAAAATCTTACTACATGAAAAATCTAGCTAGGAGAGCTAGAATAAACACTTACACTAATTCCATTAGAAATCAATTTATATTCCTCTTTCAAATGTCCACGTCTACTGTTGGCCAAGTGAAAGAATACATGTGCCATAGTTACCAAGAAATAAAACTGTCTTTGCAAAACAGTCTTTAAAAACTGAGATAAAAGTGCTTCACTCCTACCCTGACCAAGAGAACCCCGTTTATTTTCTTTTTTCTCAATGGGACTTAAATTGCCATCAAATTTAAAAGTCCTTTTAGTAAACTTGTATAATGCAAATCTTTCTGAAGTAAATAGAAAAATGCACTGGAACTGTACATTAGCATTTAGGTAATAATAATTTCTGAATAATTTTTCAGAAACTTTATTTGGTTATTTTCTCAAAACTGTTTTCTAAGTTAAAAACAGAAAAGCACAGAATAAGTTTCATATAGAGTCTATTATTCAAAAATAGCAGAGTATACTGAAAAGATCATAGATACAGGACTCATGTTCAGAAAACTTGGTTCGGAATCTTGGATCAACTTATCTACCAGTTTGTACATATAGTGCTAGTCACGCCACCTAATTTATCAACTTCTCTGAAAAGATGAAAACTGCCCCTGTTCTACCTTTATGACATAATTATTTTTAGGTTCAAAAGAGAAGATAAGTAGGAACAGTATTTTGTATTTTTATCATCATAAACTTTTCTTAAATCCATTTTCTAACAGAATTAAATAAACAACTTCTCAACTAATGGGAATTTGAAAGTACTATCCATACATCAAAAAGTGTAATTCTTTTATGGTTTACATTATCTGTATCACAATATTCTTTAAAACAAGTTTAGATAGATCTGTATATGTTGAGAAGGAAATATTCCTGCCAACAAAGGGTCATTTGAATCTTCCCTTTTTTATTATGCTACATTTCAAATTCCCTAAACCTTCTGACCATTTGACTTATCACTCAAACCAGGATATTTTTTAGAGTAAATGGGAGCCCTGTTAATAGCTAAGCCAGAAGAATAGACATTAACCAGAACTGTTGATGGTAAGCCAGGCATATGAGCACTGCATATAAGAAGTGTACTAGATTTGGGAAGAGGAATTCTATCTGTCCTAAAAAGCCTGCAAAACCAAATTGTCTTAAAGGGTGAGAAGTGAATTAAAACACAATTTTATTTCACTTTTCATTTATAATAGTTCATATTATAACAAGTAAAATTGAAAAGTATTGGCTAAAACTGAAGGTCTCTAAGAGCTGAATTTTGAACATAAAACATTTTTGGACTTAACCTAAGACTAACATATGGATTAGGAAAAGGAAAAAGAGAGCCAGTGTGTTTGAAGACATAGCTGTAATTTGTGAGGCATGAACACACATTAAACATCACAACTATTTGCCATCAGTGAATAAATTCACCAGTTCACTGATGGAAAAACTATTATTTAAGATGTGAATCATTATATTTTTAAGTGGACAAAGCAATGACTATTAAATGTGCTTGCTCTTGTGAACCTATCAAGGAATGCTTTAATTAATAGACTCCAAGTGTCAGTGATTTGTTCCTACAGTTCGCATTATTTTCCACTTACATTACTGTAAATAAATATTGTTCCCACAACTGCCATCATGGTAGCATTATACATATATATATATATATATATATACATCATATATGTATATATATATTTGTATTTTTATCATCATAAACTTTCCATAAATATATGTATATATATGGGTATACATTATACATATATATGTGTGTATGTATACATATATCCACACACAGGACAATGTTGTATAGAATGACATCTGCTGAATTAAAACATTAGTTTTTCAAGATTCCGAAAATACAATCCATTTGTATTATGATCTCTACAGATCACCCTACAGTCTTAGTGATCACTCAAATTCTTTTATCATCTCTGTTGAGCTCTGAGGTTCTTACAAATGTCAGTGTTACAAAAAGGGTCTAAGGCCTGTTCAACAAAATTTCTGGGCCTTATAAATCTGTATGCAGAGATATAAAATATTGCCCAAGCAGCCACTATATAGAAACAGATGATCTGGAAGAAAAAGACACCCCTTTCCATTAACAATAAATCACTTTGCAATACCAGATCATAAACATTCTTGATCAGCCCACCATCATTTAAACCTATGCCAACAGGCAAACACATGGTATACTGTATAAGACTATCAAGTATAAACAGTTCCAAAATTGGGAAAATTATGTATCTAATAAAACTTTGCCCATTGCTGATGTGAAATGAAGTAGCTAAGTACTTAAAAACACAAACAACTTTAATAGCTTATAATGGGAAATGAAGATACTCTATGTAGCCATGGTGATAATCAAAATAAATAAAGCTTCTTTATCAAAATAAAGTTGGAAGTTGGCTAGACTAATGAAGCTAATTTTTATAATTAGAAAGCAAAATAATCAAAATAATAATAATAATCAAAACTATCAAAATAAAAACTGTGATACTGACATCCTCCATGAATGTTAAATATATCTTTAAAACAATTATAAAACTGCTCAACCTAACTGGGATCGTGGCACCATCCACTCAAATCATAAAAAATTTTGGCACTTGGGGCAAGATCACTAATTGATGTATATACCCCTACCCCCAAACAACACTTAATAATTACTGTAAACAACTTTAAAAAAATTAAATCAAGTGTTCATTTAGGTTGACATAAATTTTGACAGTTAACATAATTTTCTATTATGTTAATACTTCTCTCCCCTCTTATCTCTCTTAAGTATTTAACCTCATTATTTTTATCTCTCTCTGTCTTATTATTGCCTTTGTTTTGCTCTTAAAATAGTTCTGCTCTAGGGATACAGCTCACCCCTAGTATTGTATGTTCATGTTAGAAGTGCTGGACTTTATTGTAAACAATCATAATGGGTTTAATCACTAAATTTTTTGCCTGGGGATACAGGTCTCAGTGCTGGGAGAGGAGGAGAACATGATGTATAGAGAGGGAGAAGAGATGGGAAATGGCCAGCACAAATAGCAGAAATAGACTATGAATCAGTTCCATCCTGAGTCATCAGGTAAACCATAGAACCTCATTTGTTCATTATATATGATAGTCTTGGGCTGTCCAATATGGTAGCCACTAGTCACATGTGGCTTTAATCACTTGGAATGTGGCTAACCCAAATTAAATGTCCTATAACAGTAAAAGACACATCAGGTTTTGAAGACTCAAATTAATCAAGAAAATTAATGTAAAAGGTATCAATCATAAATTTGTACATGGATTACATGCTGAAATAATATTTTAGACAAACTAAGTTAAACAAAATATATTAAGTTAATCTCACCTGCTGTGCTTTACCTTTCTAAATGTGGCTACTAGAAAATTTAAAATCATATATGTGGCTTTATTAGATAGTGTTGTGCTAAGACTGGAGAAGGGATAGGCTACCCACTCCAGTATTCATGAGCTTCTCTGGTGGCTCAGACAACAAAGAATCCAACTGGAATGTGGAAGACATGGGTTTGATCCTTGGGTTGGGAAGATTCCCTGGAAGAGGTCATGGCAACCAACTCCTGTATTCTTGCCTGGAGAATCCCCATGGACAGAGGAGCCTGGCGGGCTATATAGTCCCTGGAGTCACAAAGAGTTGGATACAACTGAGCAACTAAGCACACACAAACACACACACACACAAGACTCTCTGGTAAGAACTAGGAATACTGAGAAGAATAAAGAAACACAGTCTGTGCTATCAAGGAACCCCTTGCAGTCTAGTTGGGTAAAAGCTGTAAAAATAATGACAATATAATAGCATTAAATGCAGTGATAAAACACATACAAAGAGGAGTATGGGAGAATGAGGAGAGCTATTTAAGGAAGAGGGTAGGAAGGAGCAGCGATGAGAGACCGTAAGGTAGTCTCCTGGAAGCTGCCCTGCCTCAGCTAAGTCTTAAAGGCTACGTAGAAATATAAAGTATCTGGGTTGAGGTCATTTCAAGAGAAGAGGTTTATACAAGCCAAGACAAAGAGATAGCAAGGAGCTGGAAGGAGGAATATAAGCAGTCTCCCTAGTTGGATGGCATCACCGACTCAATGGACATGAATTTGAGCAAACACCGGGAGATAGTGAAGGACAAGGAAGCCTGGCTGCTGCAGTCCATGGGGTCATACAAAGTCAGACACAACTTAGCAACTGAACAACAACAACAACAACAACCTGTTTTAGAAGGAAAGGATGATGTGGTGGTTAGAGGTGCAAGGTTAAGAGGGACTTCTTTGACATTTTTTTAAATTGTCAATTTTATTTTTTAAATATTTATTTTTTATTTATTTGGTTACGTTGGGTCTTAGTTGCGGCACTTAAGATCTTCAATTCTTGTTGAAGCATGTGGGAACTATTTCCCTGACCAGGGATTGAACCCAGGCCCCCTTGCACTACAAGCATGGTGTCTTAGCCTCTGGACCACCAGGGAAGTCCCCAGGGATTGAATTTTAATCTTTAGGTAATGGAGAGTTTCTGAAGGGTTTTAAGCAAGGGAGTGCCAAGATCAGAAACAATAGTTGGTTTCTCTGGCAGCTGTGTGGAAACTACATTTAGGAGCAAGATTGGAAGCATGGTCTAGGTAAGAAATATCACAGCCCAAGCTAGGGCAATAAGAGTGAGGAGGAAAGGAAAACACTAGTTCAGAACTCTATTTAGAAGATAACATCAGTAGAATACAGTAATTGACCTGTCCTGATTCCATAGAAAGGGAGTTGCTATTATTCTAAAGTGATGGAAAGACCTTGAAATGTCTTAAGCAGGGGAGTGTCATGTTCTGACTTAGGTTTTAAAGAATCATTCTGACTGCTACTGCTGAATACACTGTAAAGAGAAAACAGTGTAAGTAGAAAGATAGTCGATTTTTTTTTTTTAAGGAAGGCTATCGCTGCACAGGTGGCTCAGTCATCAAGAATCCACCTGCAATACAGGTAGGTTCAATCCCTGGGTCAGAAGATCCCCTGGAGAAGGGCATGGCAACCCACTCCACTATTCTTGCCTGAGATATCCCATGGACAGAGGAACCTGGCAGGTTATAGTCCTTGGGGTCGCAGAGTCGGACATGAGTTAGCAACTGAGCATGTATTGCTTCAGAAAATGCTTGAGATGATGGTGGAGAGGCCCAGATTGGATACAGTCAAGGTGATGAGAAGCAATTGGATTAGCATTGCAATTTCACTGCAAAATGGTATTGCCTAATTCAGAGTTGAGAAAGGAAAAGGAAAGTTCAGGAAGATCACACTTGTAGAGACTTGTTTAACCAGGAGGTGAAGGTGTTAGTTGAGAGTGAGTACTCTGTAGAGGCTTGAGGAAAACAGTGAAGGTTTGGAAGACAGCAAAGGAAACAGAAGGAACTAAATAAAAGCTACCTGAGAGATTATCTGGTGCCCTATATGAGGTCTAAAACCATGTAATTTTAGTAATGTCAGTCTAATCTGTTATGTGATTTTTCCTTCACAACCCTCAGCTACCAGGCTATAGGAGTTAAGCAGACTGTAGAATGAATCAACAAAGAGTTTCAGTTGTAAAACAGCTTGAGTTAGATGACTCCAGGGCTTCCCTGGTGGCTCAGTGATAAAGAATCCACCTGTAATGCAGGAAATACAGGTTACATCTCTGAAAGATCCCCTGGAGGAGGAAATGGCAAACTGCTCCAGTATTCTTGCCTGAGAAATCCCATGGACAGAGGATCCTGGCAGGCTACAGTCCTTTGGGTTGCAGTCAGACATGACTTAGCAACTGAGCACGCATGCAGATGACTTCAAAATCTAGTTTCAAAAGTGTACACTTCTAAGAATCCTAGAGTTTTTAGTGCATGATTTTTCTTATTTCGCTTAAATGTACATATATGATTTAACCACTTTCAGTTCAGTTCAGTCGCTCAGTCGCGTCCGACTCCTTGCGACCCCTTTACACACATTAAAAATCAAGCATCCTAAGGGCCTCTAATAGGTTATACACATACTAGGAAGATAAACTCCCAGACCTCAAGGGGGCAGTGGTGGGCGTGAGGTCGCTAGATTCCTAATTTCTGTTGCTTTGGGTGGAAGCAGTCTGATCGGTTTTACAATACGTAATACAAGTATTCATTCCCCAGGTACCCAATAAGCTTGGAAAGCATTGTTCTAAGCTATAAAATTTGTGAAATGCAAATACTACAAAGAGTTCAAATATCTGCTTCCCTGTTAAAAGTTTTTTAAGAGATCTTCAGGATTTCGTTTTATTCCACCATGGGGTCTTAAAGCTCCTTATTGGAGGCAAAGATCTAGCGTATGCCCACTGTTTCCACCGTTAAAGAGATTATCCTAAAATTCCATAGTGAAAATCTAAGTATTTTGAATAGATTCAAAGATACTCTGCTTAAATAAAAAGAGGTATCCCTCAACGGATGCCCAGTTCATTCATATTGACACGGAGATTGCCTCTCTGGCAGGTACTGAGTTAGTTTCTGGTGATAAAAAAAAAAAGTGAACAGGATGTGGTTTTGATCTTAGGAAGCTTAAGAGTCTGGTGGAGAGACTGAATTAAATAATGAAAACTGTAATAAGTGTCAGTAGGACAGGGTGTTGTAAGCGGATCTAATCAAAAAGATTAAAACAAGATAAAATTTGGAAATGAATGAGAGTTGCTTTAACAGGATAATGAATGTTCAGCAGCCCCAACAGCATCTGCTAGCATGGTACAGAAACGTCCTGTTACGCTCACTCGCAAGGAGTAGTAAGCTGCGATATTCATCTCTTAAGACTGGGAAAGAATGGGGAAATTACCTTTACATTTTATACCTATGATTTCCTAAATACAACTTTTTTTTTAAACTTAACTTTTTTAAGTTTATGATGTTATCCTCTGTGTTCCTCCCAGGTCTTATATTGTGATTCTTGTCTATCCTACTTATTTTCTTCACCTTTATTTACAGAATTTCTGATACTAATATCGCTTCTTTTGGAAACCAAAATAATGAGGAAAACATACTAACAATTTCAGTGTTTACAAACAAGCACCGACAGAAAACGTCGACTTAAAAAGATTATCTAACAGCATTTGTTCCAGTAAACAATGCGGAACTTCTGATTCCGTCTCATTCCAGGTTCGTCAGAAACCGTCTTGAACCTGAGCATAATATACACAGCGTTTATTTTGCTACACGGCCTCGCCACCCAGTCCTGTCAGGTCGCATCACTAGACTGTAGGTAAGAGCTACGTGGTGGAGAGCGACGTTAGACTGATACACGTCCCTTAACTCAATTATCTTTAACTTTCCATTTGGTACAGGCCACTCAAACATGCTTTCCCAGAAACGGGCTTAAGTCCGACACATTCGAAAATGCCTCAGGAGAACTCGAAGCTCCGCAGTCAGAACAGCGTGAGNCCCTTAACTCAATTATCTTTAACTTTCCATTTGGTACAGGCCACTCAAACATGCTTTCCCAGAAACGGGCTTAAGTCCGACACATTCGAAAATGCCTCAGGAGAACTCGAAGCTCCGCAGTCAGAACAGCGTGAGGTTTCTCTGGGGTATCTCAGAATAGCTGTGGCGGCCGCCAGCTCTCAGAGCCCCTTCCGAACGCTCGGAGGCGGCGCCCCACCTCGCCAGTCACCGCCCACCGTGGTGGGACCGCGCGCCGACCCGCTCCCTGCCTGGGAGCGACGCCCCACAACGCCACCAGAGGAGGAGGAAGGAGCGTGACGTCGCGGGAACTCCCACGCGACGTTGCGTGACGTCACGCGAGGTCCGGGCGGGGCGAGCGGGGTTGGAAGCCCTCGGGCCCTCCCCCAGCCCGGGAAAGCGCGGGCTACCCCGAGGGGGCGGCTTGGCCGCCGCCAGTTTGGTAGGTTAGTCAGGGAACGAGGAGAAAAGCAAACGGCAGTCTCAGACTTTCCAGTCTCAGAGCGTGTCTGCTTCCCACGTAGGGGCTTTGGAGAATCTCGAAGCCGTCTTGTAAGCTGTGAGTAGAAGGAATCCCTTTCCCCCGACCCAGAGTGCTGGGTCCTAGCGACTACTTCCGGTCCGCAGTTGCGGGCTGACCGAAAGCGTTTGGCCCCGGGGTGAGGACGGCTGTTTGGTCATAGGTCTTACTCGAGGAGCGGGCTGGGGCAGGTCTAAACTCAGCGGGAGGTGGACCTGAGCGCTGACGGGGTACCGCTCTGTGCAGCTCCTGGGTCTCCTCACCAGCTGAGAGCTTGGCTGCCGGCGCCGAGCCCGCCCCGCGCATGCGTCGACCTGCGCCCGGGGTCGCCCCGCGCGGTCTCGGCGCCAGTCCTGTGGATTGCTTGAGTGAGAGCTGCCCACCAGCCCTTCGAGCCGCGGGAGAAGCGGCTGATGGCTAAGGGTGGGAGAGGACGACTCTGCTCTGCCCGGGAGGGGACGATTCAGAGTCCCTGTTCAGTGTGTTCAGAGCCCTTGTGTGATCCGAGGCTCCGCTCTTACCTCACCTGTGTNCTTTTCCTATTTGGAACCAGTTATTGTTCCATGTCCAGTTCTAACTGCTGCTTCCTGACCTGCATACAGATTTCTCAAGAGGCAGGTCAGGTGGTCTGGTATTCCTATCTCTTTCAGAATTTTCCACAGTTTATTGTTATCCACACAGTCAAAGGCTTTGGCATAGTCAGTTATGTTAATTATTATATTGATGCTGATTACCTCAGTCTTGTCTGCCTACTCTCTTTTGGTAATCACTTCTATCATGTTAGTTCGAGGCCGTCCGTCTTTTAAATCTTTAAACACTTTATTATTATGTAAGGTAATGCTGTTATCTGAAATACTTGGGAATCTATGTATGAGTCATTTTCTACTGACTCTAGTGGTCATTGAATTAGGATCACTCTGGCTCCATTCCAGGAGTTCAGGCTTGAACTGGAAATTTCAAGTTCAGTTCTTCCATCAGTGCTGATACAAACAACTGCTTGCTTACTCTGCTTGGATTTCACTCACAATTTGTTTTTGTTGTTGATTGTGGCAGTGGTGTGGAAGTCTCTTGGATGTCTCTTTCTGTGTCTGGCTCAGGTGTCCTCTCGGATCCTTTCCTGATTTTCTTAACAGCCCAAAGTAAACCTTCTTTTCCTTGGAATTTCATTTAGCATTTTATCTGTGCTTCTCTTAACATCTTTGTTACTTTCAGCAGTTTAAAAAAAAAGTTTATATAATATTTTGTGTCTTATTAGACTATACTTTCCTTTAGGTCACTGTCATATCTTAAGGTTTTTGTGGAGTTTTTTTCCCGATCCTCCAAAGGAGGCAATTTAGTAGCCCTCACATATTGTATATAGTCAACAAATTTTTATTTACTCAATGTAAGAAAATATGCTGAGATTTTAAACCACTAAATTATTAACAGATTTTTGGAGTGTGATTAACTTTATTAGAGGTTAATTGTACTTATTCTGACTTGATCTCTCTGATCTATNTCACATATTGTATATAGTCAACAAATTTTTATTTACTCAATGTAAGAAAATATGCTGAGATTTTAAACCACTAAATTATTAACAGATTTTTGGAGTGTGATTAACTTTATTAGAGGTTAATTGTACTTATTCTGACTTGATCTCTCTGATCTATTCCTCCTAGTAAAACACATGCTTAACCAGTGACATAATATCAAGGATTAATAAAAATTTTGTTCTGGCAGCAATAGAAATTATAGCCCCAAACTGAGTTTTTGCTTTATAAATAAGGATAATAGGAAAATTTAGTCAAGGTAGAGTCAAACAAGGAGATGCTACTTCAGTGGTATATTAAGTTACTGATACCATAATTATTCATGCAATATAGAATATGAATAAGAAAGAAAATATACTTAAGTGTGCTTCTGTTATAAAAAATTTCACTGATATTCACTGTTATATTTTATGATTAGATTTATTTTGAGATAAATGACTCACTAAAATGGTATTTGAAATTAGTAGGACCGAGTAACCAGGTGGAATGCTTTCTTGTCCTCAGTATGAATAATTAAAATATACTGCCCAGTACATGAGGTCCTCTTTCTTTTTTGCCCACAAGCATTACATAAAATTATCAGTTAATCATTTATGTGAAACTGGCACAGTGTGAGATGTAGTAATCACTACCTAGTAACAAATTAGTTTTGAATAGTAGCATTAACCCTAACATACGACTTAGAATTTGAAATCCTAATTTCGCTATGACTGTTGAAATTATTGAAAGAGCCTGACATGCATCCTAATATAGCTATAATTTATGCTTTCTTTTCACATTATATTCAAGTGAATGAAAAGAACACTCTACAGGAAGAAAATAAAAAGCTTTCTGAACAGCTGCAGCAGAAAATTGAGTAAGTATTTTTTCTTAATTGTGGCAGTAAATTGAGTATTTTCCCCTACCTTCTCTTTCCTCATTTTACTTAGGTATGCAAACTGTAAAGATATATTAAGAATCAAAGATTTCTTTTTTAAAAATTACAAAGTATTCTGCAGTTGAAAATATAAGGAAAATCACTGTATTTTTGTTTCAAAAGTATATATGAAGACTTTGTTTGCATCTCTTATCTTATATTCTTAGAAGAGTATAAAGAGTATAAAGTATATACTTTAAAGAGTATATACTATAAAGAGTATAAAGTATAAGAGTATACTCACGAGTATACATGTGAATGTATAAATTATCAACACATTTTAATTTAAAGCATTTTCATTTTTATAACTATAAATAATTTAAATAAATTATTTGAAATACTTTTATTTTAAATAAATACTTAAGTTTTGTTACCACCTTTCCAGCTCTGTACTAGAAACTTAGTAAAAGTAATATGAATGATTATTTTCTCTTACATGTTTCTCAGGCCCAGAGAACTTCCTCCTTTCCCTCTCCCCCTCTCCCCCAGTTTTTGTTAATAAAAATAATAACTTTTATCCTGTATACCTGTATACCACCCTTCTTGGTGTTCTGTGTTTATTATTTCTAATCCTCACTGTGATTCTTCAAGGTAGTTTTATTGTCTCTACTTTATGGACAAGGAATCCACATCTTACAGAAGTCAAATAACTTGCCATGGTCTCACAACTAGTAGATAACATCACTCAGAATCCCATCTTCTGACTTAGAAAACTCTGTTCTATTATTTGACAGTGTCTCAAAAAAAGATCCATTTTTCTGGGTCTAGTCTGATACAGAGCAAGAGATATGGCCAGTTCTTAGTTCCCATTTATGTCAAGTTTATGTAATATCTTTTAAGAGTTATAATTCAGGATAGTCTTAATGGTTTCCAAGGTTTTTTAAGACTTGAATTTAAGTAGACATCTGCAAAAACTTTGCTAAACTATGTAGGCATAACATGATTTTGCCTTAGTTATTGTCTTATGTATAAACACATCTCACAAGTGGAATTAGCATCCTTAATCATATCACTGCTTTTTTTAAGTAGTTGGTGTCCAAAAAGATTTTTATATTTTTGCCATGTTAGCAGTCCACTGAATATTGGTAGGCAAGGAGAATTTTGAGGGGGGATAACAAATGAGGAAAGAAGGATTTGGGGCCAGACCGAGGTTATTAAACAAGTGTGTATGAAGATGTTAGCACTTACTGATTTTATTTGTGCTGAATATTGAAGTGAGGCTAGAACACAAATTCACAATCATTTCTATATGATTCCAAAGCCTCAAATGGTGTTTTTGAAACGTTACAACATACCCTCACCTCAACTGACAAGATACTTTTTCTTATTGTTGTTCAGTTGCTAAGACGCATCTGACTCTTTGTGACACATGAAATGTAGCCCACCAGGCTTCCCTATCCTTGACATTTAGCAGGGAAGAACACTGGAGTGGGTTGCCATTTCCTTCTCCAGGGGATCTTCCTGACCCAGGGATCAAACCCACATCTCCTGCATTGGCCGGCAGATTCTTTACCAGTGAGCCACCAGGGAAAGCCCAGTTTTTATTATAGTCTTCCTTATTTGTCCCACTTCCTGTGAGCATGCCTGTGCTTTACTGTGATAATATCAGTGTGCTTGACTACAGGGTGATACCTCAGGCTCCACTGAAAGTGTTTTGTAACAAACTGTATATTCTCTGTATTACCCTTCATTTTTAAAGAAACTTGAGTTCTGAATTGCATCTGGTTCAGAGATTTCAGATGAGTGGTGGTTGACCTACATTAATTTATGTTCTGTGATGTAAAGGTCACCCCAATCATATCAATGAGTTTAGGGCATGTATCTTTTATTTAGTACATGCCTCCCTTAGGACATTATAGGAGATAATCTGTTGTGTCTTTCAGTTCTCTCCTGAAATTTAAGACAGTTATTCACATAAGCCAGCTTATTCTCAAACATATTCTCTTTTGCTTTCAATTGGAAAAAAAGCAAGTATTATCTGGTCTGAAGTTTCTCTGAACTTTAGAAAAAGTATTATTTATATTTTTTCATGCTAAATGCGGTAATTTTGATTCACCTAATCTGGGTTAGATGTTACAGATACCTTTTAAGGTAGGACAGTTGTTCAGTGACAGTATAGTAAATTATTCAGAAAAAGGTTTGCTGTTATGAAATTGAAAATATATATTCAACTGTACCAGTCACAGAAAGAAAATAATTAAGTTTTGAGGACATGACTCATTCTGTTTGGGGAAATAAATGTCCTGGGTGAGTGAAAGTCATTTTTTTTTTAAACCCTTACCCTCGGCATTGAAAGTGTAGAGTCCTAATCACTGGGCCAGGGAAATTCCCTCAGTGTTCTCTTTTAAACTGAATTCCTTGTATAACTTAAATCACCATTGTTTAAATACCTTTTATATAGGTTCGCTGTCTCCCAAGTGTATTTAATTTTAGTGAGATGATTCTATTGGTAAGTTCTAAGTGTGGGTAGAGATCACTTTACGGAGTGATACTTGTTGATTCTGATTTTAACTTCTGGGACCATCTGGAACAAGTTTACCCCTCCTTCTGCTTGATGGCCCTTTGTGTGCATTAAAGATAGGTATGGGGCCTTCCTGAGTCTTCATCATAAGTAGGTAAATATGCAGAGTAAATATTTTCTGTTCATTAACTATTCCTCATGAGACATTACTTGAAGACTCTTCAAATTATTTCTCTTTAATGTTTCAGTTTGTCAATATTTTAATTAAGTCAATCCTCTAGGTATAGTGTGACCAGTAGAGTAGTACTGCCCACTCCATTTTTCTGTATCTTTTTACTTACATTGTATGTGCTTGCATGCTCAGTTGTTCAGTCATGTCCAACTCTTTGTGATCCCATGGACTGTAGCCTACTATGCTCCTCTGCCCATGGGATTCTCCAGACAAGAATACTGGAGTGGGTTGCTATTTCCTCCTCCAGGGGATCTCCCTGATGTGGAGATCAAACCCGCATCTCCTATATTTCCTGCATTGAAAGGCAGATTCTTCACCACTGACCCACTTGGGAAGCCCTAATATTAATGTGGTCAAGATAGGTGCATTTTGACCTTACTGGGTTTACTGCTAACTAGAACCTTCAAGTCAAAGTCTTCCCCTATCCTCTACTTGTAGACTTCTTGTGGTGGTATAAAAATACAGGACTTTAGAGTCATGACTTTGTAGTAGTTGCTGGCAGAAACCTTACATCAAAGGAGTCTTCATTGTAAAATAAGTGCAATGTTGATTAAATACTATTTTCTGGGCATTGCATTATGTTTTTACATATATCATTTCTTTCAACTTTTCCAGAAAAATGAAGTAGGAAAGTACAGTACTGTATCTACTTTAATAGATGAGGTAACTGAGACTCAGAAAGGTTAACTAACTTACCCAACATGACTAGTAAGTGTGGCTCAGATGGTAAAGAATTCTCCTACAATGCAGGAAACCTGTGTTCAATCCCTAGTTAACCAAAAGGTATGGCATAAACTTTTAACTTTTCTCAGAAAACCAGAATGAGACGAAATGCTTTAAAGAAGAAATTTAGTTAAGACACGGAAAGTTGTATTTTTCCCTTTTTCTTTTATGACAAAGGACAAAGGAGGACAGAGCTAGCACTTGTTTACTTAGTTTAGACACCTCTAGTTAGAGCTGGTTTTTTGGGGGGGGGTTCCCTTTTGTGATCCCAGCTACTTCTAGATTGACTGCCAGGAAACCAATTTCTTCTCGTGACTCATTCATGTTTCAGGTTGAATTTTTATGACTAATAGGCAGGTAGCCTGTGACGTGATTCGTTAAAGCAAGGTCAGATAGATTTCACACTCCATTAATTTGTAAGAGTTTCTCATATGACTTTAGCTTACTTTGTTTTTTCCAGAATAAAATGGTAATTGTAGGTAGATATTAGCTCTAAAGATTTTCCTTGGAGCATAGGATTATAGACCACAATAATACTGATATTATCTAGAAAATTAAGATATAAATCTGTTAGGAAAAATTAATCTCAATTTAAAAAACTGTGTTGGTCATAGTTTATGAAAATCTCATTCTTTGGAAATACATAGTCATACAAATTGATAGGACTATATTAGAAAAGACTGGTTTTGTCAGCCTGACAGACTGATAAAAATTATTGGCAAATAAGGTCAAAAATGGTTTGACACGGCAAAGTCAGTTGAGTTAAAATGAATTTATTTTACTCAATACCCACAATTCAGTCATAACCCAATCTTTGTGTACCTTCAGACTTGAATTGGGCAAGAACCTATGCCTAGATCAGCACAAATTTATTTTTCTAGTGGAATCAGGAATCTTCCATATTCATTCATTCAACAAATACTTATTGAGCATGTACCAGGTACCCACTATTGCAGATACCCGTGATGTATCAGTGAGCCAAAAAGAGCCTTAGCCTTTTGGAGCTCACAGTTCTGGCCAATGAGCAGTAGACAAATCAATTATGTACTAGGTTAGAAAGCAGTAAACTGCTATGGATAAAGTAACAGTGGAATAATAATAAGGAATGGGAGTAGTAGGGTGTGGGAAGGGGGTTGCAGTTTTAAATAGCATGTTTAAGGCAGGCAGTGATGAGAAGGTAAAACTCCAGTGAACACTTGGAAAAGATGAGGTAATTAGCCTTGTGATATCTGGGAGTGAACATTCCAAGCAGATGGGACAGCTGGAGCAAAGAACATAAAGTAGGAACGTGCCTGGTGTCTGAGGAGCCTTGGGAAAACAAGGGTGGCTGGAGTAGAATATAATTTGAAAGGGGTCAAATAGGTAATAAGGGGAGGGAAATAAATCAATCATTATAAGGACTTTGGCTTGTGTTTTCAGTTAAGTGGGAAGATGTGGCAGGTTTTAATCAGAAGAGTAACATAGTATGATTTGTTTTAATGAACTGTTTGAGTCCAACTTGTATTCAGTCATTAGTCCCATGGTCTATAACAAGGATAACAATATTGTTTTTGGGAGTCTGGCTGCCAGGGTTTAGATCCTGTTTCTGTTACTTACTTTTAGTAAGTCACTTAATCTCTATATCTTAATTTTTCCCTTTGTAAAGTGAGAGTAACACCTTATGCGTAAACTGATACATGTAGCACTTTGAAGAGTACCTGCCATTGCAAGCCTGCAACTAACATTGGTGCTATCAGTGTTGGTATTACTTCAGTTCAGTTCAGTCACTCAGTCATATCTGACTCTCTGCAACCCCATGGACTGCAGCACGCCAGGCCTCCCTGTCCATCACCAACTCCCGGAGCTTACTCAAACTNCCACGCGAGTTGTGAAGGGCCTCTCGGTATACTTATGAGTCAGGCCCGGCTCCTAAGACCTCATCTGGAGACAAGGCCAGAACCTGAGTTTTCCTCTCCAGTGCTGACATGGATCGTGGGGTTCCTCTGTAGGCTCCACAGGGGAGTGAGGCCTCGTCTCGACTGGAGACGTGCAAGTCTGCTTTCCTCCCAAGCTGTACCAGCAGGGTCAGGTTTCCCGTCGAGCTGACATAGGGTCTGTGGCTTTCCCTTGAGGATTTCCCACAGGGCTGAAACAAGTGCCTCCATGGTGTGATTCCATACTCAGGGTGACATTCGAGGCAGTGCAGGGAAATCAGCTTCCTCTGGAGTGGACTGAGACATTTGGAGTTCTTTTGGAATGGTGGCATGATGCCTGGAATTCCTCTCGACTTTCCTGTGGAGAGCGCCTCCTCTTGAGNCCATACTCAGGGTGACATTCGAGGCAGTGCAGGGAAATCAGCTTCCTCTGGAGTGGACTGAGACATTTGGAGTTCTTTTGGAATGGTGGCATGATGCCTGGAATTCCTCTCGACTTTCCTGTGGAGAGCGCCTCCTCTTGAGATGTGACAGGAACACCGGGAATTCTTCCCCGAAGAAGCAGGGAAATGAACCCTCATCTCGAGCAGAGAAGGGTGAAACAGGGCTCCTCTTGAGTCGTGGCGGGACTCTCGGGTTTCCTCTCGAGTGGAGAAGTGTATGTCTGAGTTTGTCTTGAGTTCCTGTAAGGGTGTGAAGGACCCCTTCAAGGTTCAAGAGGGAAGGGGTGACTTACCCTGAGATGCTGCAGTGGACAAGGGTCTCATCTCGCCTGGAGGGGAGAACCTTCCGTTTTTTCTCGAGTTGTATCAGGTTCCTCTCGAGTAACGATGGGGACCTCAGTGACCCGCCCCTGTGGCCTCAGGAAATGCCAGTCTCCACGCGAGTTGGGAGGGGACTCTCAGGATTCCTGCACAGTCGGGGCCGGCTCCTAAGTCCTCGTCTGGAGCTGAGGCCGGAACCTCAGGTTTCCTCCAAGGTGCTGACATGGATCGTTGGATTCCTCTGGAGGCTCCACAGGGCAGTGAGGCCTTGTCTCGACTGGAGACGTGCACGTCTGCTTTCCTCTCGAGCTGTACCAGCAGGGTCAGATTTCCCGTCGAGTTGACAGAGGATTCTGTGGCTTTAACATGAGGCTTCCCCACAGGGCTGAAACAAGTTCCTCCGTGGTGTGAGTCCATACTCAGGGTGACAGTCGAGGCAGTGCAGAGAAATCAGGTTCCTCTGGAGTGAACTGAGACATTTGGCGGTCTTTTGAAATGGTGGCATGATTCCTGGAGTACCTCTGATCTTTCCTGTGGAGAGCGCCTCCTATTGAGATGCAACGAGAACCCCGGGAATCCTTTCCTGATGAAGCAGGGAAAGGAACCTTCATCTGGAGAGGAGGAAGTGGAAACGGGGCTCCTCTTGAGTTGTGTTGGGACCCTAGGTGTTCCTCTTGAGTGGAGAAGGGTATGTCGGAGTACTTCTTTAGTCGCTGCAAAGCTCTGAAGGACGCCTTCGATGTTCAAGAGAGAAGGATTGACTTCCCCTGAGACGCTGCAGAGGACAAGGGCCTCATCTCGCCTGGAGGGGAGAACCTCCAGGTTTTTATCGAGTTGCAGCAGGTTCCTCTCGAGTTATGACGGGGACCTAGGGAACCTCCCCTGTGGCCTCAGGAAAGGCCAGTCTCCACGCAAGTTGCCAGGGGACTGTGGATTCCTACACAGTCGAGGCCGGCTCCTAAGTCTTCGTCTGGAGCCTAAGGTTTTCTCTCCATTGCTGACATGAATCGTGGGGTTCCTCTCGAGGCTCCACGGGGCAGTCAGGCCTCATCTCGAGTGAATATTTGCATGTCCGCTTTTCTCCCAAGCTGTACCAGCAGGGTTAGACTTCCTGTCGAGTTCACAGGGGTCTGGGTATTTCCCTCAAGGCTTACTACAGGGTGTATCACACGTGCCACTGTGGTGTGAGTCCATACTCGGGATAACAGTCAAGGCGGTGTGGGGAGTCCAGGTTCATCTGGAGTGGACTGAGACATCTGGGGGTCTTTTGTAATGGTCGCATGATCCCTGGAGTTCCTCTCGACTTTCCTGTGGAGAGCGCCTCCTCTTGAGATGCGACAGGAACTCCAGGAATCTTTCCCCAAAGAAGCAGGAGAAGGAACAATCATCTCGAGTGGAGCAGGGGGAAAATGGCTCCTCTTGAGTTGTGGTGGGCCCTGGTGTTCCTCTCGAGTGGAGAAGTGTATTTCAGGGTACTTCTTGAGTCGCTGCAAGGGTGTGAAGCACCCCTTCTAGGTTCAAGAGGGAAGGGGTGATTTCCCCTGAGACGTCACAGCTTAAAGGGCCTCATCTCACCTGGAGTGGAGAACCTCCTGGTTTTTCTCGAGTTGTGGCAGGCTCCTCTAGAGTAATGATGGGGAACTAAGGGACCCACCCCTTTGGCCTCAGGGAAGGCCAGTCTCCACGAGAGTTGCAAGGGGCCACTCGGTATTCTTGCGAGTCAGGGCCGGCTCCTAATTCCTCGTCTGGAGCTGAGGCCAAAACCTGAGTTATCCTCTCCAGTGCTGACATGGATCATGGGGTTCTTCTGGAGGCTCCACAGGGGAGTAGGTCTTATTTCAAGTGGAGATGTCCACTTCCGCTTTCCACCCGAGCTGTAGCAGCCAAGTCAGGCTTACCGTCAAGTTGACACAGGGGTCTGTGGCTTTCCCTCGAGACTTTCCCACAGGGCTTAAGCATATGCCACCATGGTGTGAGTCCATACTCGGGGTGACAGTCGAGGCAATGCAGGGAAATCAGGTTCCTCTGGAGTGGACTGAGACATTTGGGGCTCTTCAGGAATAGTGGCATGACCCCTCGCATTCCTAATGACTTCCCTGTTGAGAGTGCCTTCTCTTCAGATGCTTTGGGAATGCAGGGAATCCTTCCCTGATGAAGCAGGGAAAGAAACATTCATCTCGAGCATAGGAAGGTGAAACGTGGCTCCTCTTGAGTTGTGGCATGACCCTCGGTGTTCCTCTCTAGTGGAAAAGTGTATGTCGGGGCACTTCTTGATTCACTACAAGGGTGTGAAGGATCCCTTCCAGGTTCAAGAGGTAAGGGGTGACTTCCCCCTGAGACGCTGCATCAGACAGGGACCTCATCTCGCCTGGAGGGGAGAACCTTCTGGTTTTTCTCGAGTTGTGGCAGGTTCCTCTCGAGTTATGATGGGGACCTCAGGGACCAGCCACTGTGGCCTCAGGAAAGGCCAGTCTCCACGCAAGTTGTGAAGGGTATCTAAGGATTCCTGTGCAGTCGGGGCTGGCTTATAACTCCTCATCTGAAGCCAAGGCCGGATCCTGAGGTTTCCTCTAAGGTGCTGACATGGATCGTAGTGTTCCTCTGGAGGCTCCACAGGGCAGTGAGGCCTCATCTTGACTGGAGACGTGCACGTCTGCTTTCCTCATGAGTTGTACCAGAAGAGTCAGGCTTTCCCTCGAGTTGACACAGGGGTCTGTGGCTTTACCTCGAGGCTTTCCCACAGAGCTGAAACAAGTTCCTCCGTGGTGTGAGTCCATACTCAGGGTGACAGTCGAGGCTGTGCAGAGAAATTAGGTTCCTCTGGAGTGGACTGAGACATTTGGAGTTCTTTTGGAATGGTGGCATGATTCCTGGAGTTCCTCTGGTTTTTCCTGTGGAGATTGCCTCCTCTTGAGATGCAACGGGAATGCTGGGAATCCTTCCCCGACGAAGCAGGGAGTGGAACCCTCATCTCTAGGGGAGGAAGTGGAAACGGGGATCCTCTTGGGTTGTGGCGGAACCATTGGTGTTGCTCTCAAGTGAAGAAGTGTACGTCGCAGTATTTCTTTAGTCACTGTAAAGCTTTGAAGGACCTCTTCGAGGATCAAGAGGGAAGGGTTGACTTCCCCCGAGACACCGCAGTGGACAAGGGCCTCATTTCGCCTGGAGTGGAGAACCTCCTCATTTTTCTCGAGTTGCAGTAGGTTCCTCTTGAGTTATGGTGGGGACCGCAGTGACCCGCCCCAGTGGCCTCAGGAAAGGCCAGTCTCCTCGTGAGTTGCAAGGGGCCTCTTGGGATTCCTGCGCAGTCGGGGCTGTCTCCTAAGTCCTCGTCTGGAGCTGAAGCCAGAACCTGAGGTTTTCTCTCCAGTGCTGACAGGGATCGTGGGGTTCCTCTGGCGGCTCCAGATGGGAGTGAGGCCTCGTCTCGAGTGGAATTGAGCACGTCTGTTTTCCTCCCAAGCTGTACCAGCAAGGTCAGTTTCAACCTCGATTTGACATAGGGGTCTGTGGCTTTCCCTTGAAGTTTTCCTACAGGACTGAAGCAAGTGCATCCGTGGTGTGAGTCCATACTCAGGGTGACATTCAAGGCAGTGCAGTGAAATCAGGTTCCTCTCGAGTAGACAGATCTTTGGGGGACTTTCGAAATGGTGGCATGTTCCCTGGAGTTCCTCTCGACTTTCCTGTGGAGAGCGCCTCCTCTTGAGATGAGACGGGAACGCTGGGAATCCTTCCCCGACAAAGCAGAGAAAGGAACCTGCATCTCGAGTGGAGGAGGGTGAAAGGGGCTCCTGTTGAGTCATAGCGGGACTCTCGGGTTTCCTCTCGAGGGGAGAAGTGTATGTCGGGGTATGTCTTGAGTTCCTGGAAGTGTGTGAAGAACCCTTTCAAGGTTCAAGAGGGAAGGGATGATTTCCCCTGAGACGCCACAGTGGACAAGGGCCTCATCTCGCCTGGAGGGGAGAACCTTCTTGTTTTTCTAGAGTTGTGGCAATTTCCTCTCTAGTAACGATGGGGACCTCAGGGACTCGGCCCTGTGACCTCAGAAAACACCAGTCTCCACGCGAGTTGCGAGGGGACTCTCAGGATTACTGCGAAGCTGGGGCCGGCTACCAAGTCCTCGTCTGGAGCCTGAGGTTTCCTTTCCAGTGCTGACATGGATCGTGGGGTTCCTCTGAAGCTCTACAGTGGAGTCAGGTCTTGTTTCAAGTGGAGACGTGCATGTCCTCTTTCCTCGTGAGCTGTAGCAGCACGGTCAGGCTTCCCTTCTAGTTGACACAGGGGTCTGTGGCTTTCCCTCAAGGTATACTACAGGGCTGTCACTCGTGCCACCGTGGTGTGAGCCAATACTAGAGGTGACAGTCGAGGCAGTGCAGGGAATCCAGGTTCATCTGGAGTGGACTGAGATATCTGGGTGTCTTTCGGAATAGTGGCAGGACCCCTGGAGTTCCTCTCAACTCTCCTGTGGAGAGGGCCTCCTCTTGAGATGAGACGGGAATGCAGGGACTCCTTCCCCGACGAAACAGGGAAAGGAACCCTCATCTCGAGTGGAGACGGGGGAAACGCGGCTTTAGTTGTGGTGGGACCCTCGGTGTTCCTCTCAAGTGGAGACGAGTATGTTGGGGTACTTCTTGAGTAGTTGCAAGGGTGTGAAGGACACCTTCGAGGTTCAAGAGGGAAGGGGTGACTTCCCCCAAGATGCCACAGTGGACAAGGTTCTCATCTCGCCTAGAGCGGAGAACCTCCTGGTTTTACTCGAATTGTGGCAGTTTCCTCTCGAGTTAAGACGAAGACCTCAGCAGCCTGCCCCTCTAGCCTCAAGAAAGGCCAGTGGCCACACGAGTTGCGAGGGGCCTCTCGGGATTCCTGTGCAGTCGGGGCTGGCTCCTAAATTCTCGTCTGGAGCCTGAGGTTTCCTCTCCAGTGCTGACATGGCGTGGGGTTCCTCTGGAGGCTCCATAGGGCAGTCAGGCCTTGTGTCGAGAGGAGACGTGCACTTCCGCTCTCCTCCCGAGCTGTAGCAGCAGGGTCAGGCTTCCCATCGAGTTGACACAGGGGTCTGTGGCTTTCCCTCGAGGCTTTCCCACAGGGCTGTAACAGGTGCCACCGTGGTTGAGTCTATATTCATGGTGACAGTCAACATAGTGCATTGAAATCAGGTTCCTTTGGAGTGGACTGAGATATTTCGGGGTTTTTTGGAATGGAGGCATGACACCTGTTGTTCCCCTTGACTTTCCTGTGGAGAGCGCCTCCTCTTGAGATATGACAGGAACGCCAGGAATCCTTCCCTGAAGAAGCAGAGAAAGGAACCCTCATCTCGAGCGGAGGAGGGTAAAATGGGGCTCCTGTTGAGTTGTGGTGGGACTCTCGGGTTTCCTCTTGAGTGGAGAAGTGTTTGTCAGGGTACGTCTTGAGTCTCTTCAAGGGTGTGACGGACCCCTTTGAGGTTCAAGAGGGAAGGGGTGACTTCCCCCGAGACGCTGCAGCTGACAAGGGTCTCATCTTGCCTGGAGCAGAGAACCTCCTGGTTTTTCTCGATTTGTGGCAGGTTCCTCTCTAGTAATGACGGGGGCATAAGGGACCCGCTCCTCTGGCCTCAGGGAAGGTCAGTCTCCACGCGAGTTGCAAAGGGCCTCTCGGTATACTTGCAAGTCAGGGGCGGCTCCTAAGACCTCATCTGGAGACGAGGCCAGAACCTGAGTTTTCCTCTCCAGTGCTGACATGGATCGTGGGGTTCCTCTGTAGGCTCCACAGGGGAGTGAGGCCTCGTCTCGACTGGAGATGTGCAAGTCTGCTTTCCTCCCAAGCTGTACCAGCAGGGTCAGGTTTCCCATCGAGCTGACATAGGGGTCTGTGGCTTTCCCTTAAGTATTTCCAACAGGGCTGAAACAAGTGCCTCCGTGGTGTGATTCCATACTCAGAGTGACATTCGAGGCAGTGCAGGGAAATCAGGTTCCTCTGGAGTGGACTGAGACATTTGGAGTTCTTTTGGAATGGTGGCACGATCCCTGGAATTCCTCTCGACTTTCCTGTGGAGAGCACCTCCTCTTGAAATGTGACAGGAACACCGGGAATTCTTCCCCGAAGAAGCAGGGAAATGAACCCTCATCTCGAGCAGAGAAGGGTGAAACAGGGCTCCTGTTGAGTCGTGGCGGGACTCTCGGGTTTCTTTCGAGTAGAGAAGTGTATGTCTGGATTTGTCTTGAGTTCCTGTAAGGGTGTGAAGGACCTCTTCAAGGTTCAAGAGGGAAGGGGTGACATCACCTGAGATGCTACAGTGGACAAGGGTCTCATCTCGCCTGGAGGGGAGAACCTTCCGTTTTTTCTCGAGTTGTAGCAGGTTCCTCTCGAGTAACGATGGGGACCTCAGTGACCCGCCCCTGTGGCCTCAGGAAATGTCAGTCTCCACGCGAGTTGGGAGGGGACTCTCAGGATTCCTGCACAGTCGGGGCCGGCTCCTAAGTCCTCTGTGGAGAATGAGGTTTTCTTTCCAGTAATGACATGGATCGTGGGGTTACTCTGGAGGCTCCACCATGGAGTCAGGTCTTGTTTCAAGTGGAGACGTGCACGTCCGCTTTCCTCCCAACCTGTAGGAGCAGGGTCAGGCTTCCCACCAAGTTGACACAGGGGTCTGTGGCTTTCCCTTGAGGCTTTCCCACAGGGCTGTAACAGGTGCCACCGTGGTGAGTCTATACTCAGGGTGACAGTCAAGGCAGCGCAGGGAAATCAGGTTCCTCTGGAGTGGACTGAGACATTTGGGGGCCTTTTGGAATGGTGGCACGACCCCTGGTGTTCCTCTCGACTTTCCTATGGAGAGCTCCTCCTCTTGTGATGCGAAGTGAACGCCTGGAATCTTTCCCCCACAAAGCAGGGAAAGGATCCCTCATCTCAAGCGGAAGAGGGAGAAACGGGTCTCCTCTTGAGTTGTGGTGGGCCCCTGGTGTTCCTCTCGAGTGGAGAAGTAATTTTTGTGGTACTCCTTGAGTCCCTGCAAGGATGTGAAGGACCCCTTCGAGGTTCAAGAGGGAAGGGGTGACTTCCGAGATGCCACAGCAAATAAGGGCCTCATATCTCCTGGAAAGGAGACCTGGTTTTTTTCGAGTTGTGGCAGGTACCATTCGAGTAATGACGGGGACCTAAGGGACCAGCCTCTCTGGCCTCAGGAAATGCCATTCTCCGCGCGAGTTGCAAGGAGCCTCTCGGGATTCCTGCGAGTCAGGGCCGGCTCCTAAGTCCTCGTCTGGAGCCGAGGCCAGAACCTGAGTTTTCCTCTCCAGTGTTCACATGGATCATGGGGTTCCTCTGGAGGCTCCACTGGGGAGTCAGGTCTTGTTTGAAGTGGAAACATGAACGTCTGCTTTCCTCCCAAGTTGTAGCAGCAGGGTCTGGCTTCCCGTCGAGTTGACACAGGGGTCTGTGGCTTTCCCTGGACACTTTCCCACAGGGCTTAAGCACATGCCACCATGGTGTGAGTCCATACTCGGGGTGACAGTCGAGGCAGTGCAGGGAAATCAGGTTCCTCTGGAGTGAACTGAGACATCTGCGTGTCTTTTGGAATGGTGGCACGACCCCTGGGGTTCCTCTCGACTTCCCTGTTGAGAACACCTCCTCTTGAGATTGGACGGGAACACAGGGAATCCTTCCCTGGCGACGCAGGGAAAGGAACCCTCATCTCGAGCAGAGAAGGGGAAACGGGGGGCCTCTTGCGATGTTTGTGGGATCCTCGGTGTTCTGCTAGAGTGGAGAAGGGTATGTGGGGGTACTTCTTGAGTTGCTACAAGGGTGTGAAGGATCCCTTCGAGGTTCAAGGGGGAAGGGGTGATTTCCCCTGAAACGCTGCAAATGACAAGGGCCTCATTTCGCCTGGAGGGGAGAACCTTCTGGTTTTACTCGAGTTGAGGTAGGTTCCTCTCGAGTTACGACAGGGACCTCAGGGACCCACCACTGTGGCCTCAGGAAAGGCCAGTCTCCTCTCGAGTTGTTATGGGCCTCTCGGGATTCCTGCACAGGTGGGACCGGCTCCTAAGTCCACGTTGGGAGCTGAGGCCGGAACCTAAGGTTTCCTCTCCAGTGCTGACATGGATCATGGGGTTCCTCTGGTGGCTCCTCAGGGGAGTGAGGCCTCATCTCGAGTGGAGTTGAGCATGTCTGCTTTCCTCCCATGCTGTTCCAGCAGGGTCAAATTTCCCATCGAGTTGACACTGGGGTCTGTGGCTTTGCCTCAAGGCTTTCCCACAGGGCTGAAGCAAGTGCCTCCGTGGTGTGAGTCCATACTCACGGTGACATTTGAGGCAGTGCAGGGAAATCAGGTTCTGCTGGAGTGGAATGAGACATTTAGGGATCTTTTGGAATGGTGGCATGATCCCTGGAGTTCCTCTCGACTTTCCTGTGGAGAGTGCCTCCTCTTGAAATGTGACAGGAACACCAGGAATCCTTCCCTGAAGAAGCAGGGAAAGGAACCCTCATCTCGAGCGGAGAAGGGTGAAACGGGGCTCCTGTTGTGTTGTGGCGGGACTCTCGGGTTTCCTCTCGAGTGGAGNCCTCCTCTTGAAATGTGACAGGAACACCAGGAATCCTTCCCTGAAGAAGCAGGGAAAGGAACCCTCATCTCGAGCGGAGAAGGGTGAAACGGGGCTCCTGTTGTGTTGTGGCGGGACTCTCGGGTTTCCTCTCGAGTGGAGAAGTGTTTGTCGGTGTGTGTATGGAGTCCCTGCAAGGGTGTGAAGGACCCCTTCGAGGTTCAAGAGGGAAGGGGTGACTTCACCTGAGACACCGCAGCAGACAAGGGCCTCATCACGCCTGGAAGGGAGAACCTCCTGGTTTTTCTCGAGTTGTAGCAGGTTCCTCTCGAGTAACGATGGGGACTTCAGGGACCGCCCCTGTGGCCTCAGGAAATGCCAGTCTCCACGCGAGCTTCGAGGGGACTTTCAGGATTCCTGCGCAGTCAGGGCCAGCTCCTAAGTCCTCGTCTGGAGCCTGAAGTTTCCTTCCCTGTGCTGACTTGGATCGTGGGGTTCCTCTGGAGGCTCCACAGTGGAGTCAGGTTTTGTTTCAAGTGGAGACGTGCACGTCCGCTTTCCTTGTGAGCTGTAGCAGCACGGTCAGGCTTCTTGTCGAGTTGACACAGGGGTCTGTGGCTTTCCCTCAAGGCATACTACAGGGCTGTCACTCGTGCCACTGTGGTGTGAGCCGATACTCGGGGTTACAGTCGAGGCGATGCTGGGAGTCCAGGTTCATCTGGAGTGGACTGAGATATCAGGGGATCTTTCGGAATTGGGGCATGACCCCTGGATTTCCTCTCGACTCTCCTGTGGAGAGCGCCTCCTCTTGAGATGAGTTGGGAATGCAAGGAANCTTTCTGTCCCACCAATCTGCACTGTCCTGCTGCTAGATTGTCACATTACTGCCATCTCTAAAAGTTTAGTTCCTTTCCCTTTGCTTTCTAAATGATGTGCGTACTTAACTCGAGGCTCTCCTTCATGTAGTTTCAGCGTGTCCCTCTCTAACACAGGTACATGGTACTATGGCCTGCCTTTCTCCAACTTGCAGGGTCCTCTTTGGATTTTCTCTGCCGTTTAAAATTCTTTTAATTTTCGCCTCAAGTACCACCAGCTATACTTTCTACTTCACCACTTTCTACTTCACCTCTCACAATAATATTTTCCACCTGGTATTCTGGTCATTTGAGTATATCTCTGATCCTTGTATTTAGGAATGTTAGATGCAAGGAACTAATTTCTCTTCCAACTTCATACCTGTGTTTGGCTGCTGTTGTTGATTCACTCAGTCTTTGTGTCCTACTCTTTGCAGTCCCATGGACTGCAGCCCACCAGGCTCCTCTGTCCGTGGGAGTTTCCAGGCAAGGATACTGGAGTGGGGTTCCAATTCCTCCTTCAGGGGATCTTCCTGAGAGTGTTCTGCTATACCTCATACCATATGATAGATGTTGTAATAAATATTTATTGAACTAATTTTCTTTTAATTGTCCTTATTTTCCTCTAGGAATGATCAACCACATAAAGTAACTGATCTTGAATCTGAGGAAGATGTTATTCCAGATTCACCAATAACAACCTTTTCATTTTCTGGCACTAATCGGCTACGAAGAAAGGAGAACCTCCGTGTCCGATATATAGAGCAAACACATGCTAAACTGGAGCACTCTGGCTGTGCACATGGTGAGGATTAGAGTTGTAGCTTAGTTACCTAGTTCTGTTAAAAAAAGAAAAAAAGAGTTTTCATCTTGTTAGAAAAATAGTCACTGTTCAGGGTAACGTACGTTACAACTATAACCTTAACTTCCATCAGTGAAGTGACTGGGAAGGTATCTTCTGCCTGTGTTATGTATAGACATGATTTGCTCATCTGAATATGTAAACACGCAGCATTTTACAAGTGTAGGGAATAGTTTTTTCCTTTTGGTTTAAAAAATATCCCTATGTGTATATCTGAGTGGGATACAATGAAAGAGGAAGGTAGGCTAACATTGAGTTCCACTCCTGTATGCTGGTTGTTATGCTGAGTGATTTGAATACATTATTACTGTATTTTAATTCTCATGACAGGTTTATAGGGTAGCTTCTAGCACCTTCATTTTATAGATGAGGAAAGATTTGTTCTAAGAGGAGTTAAATAGCCTGTCAGGTGGATGAGTCAAAATTCAAATATAGATCTTCCTGCCTCTAAATTTTTGTTCTTTGGAAGTATTATCCATAGTTACTCCCATCAAAGCTTTAACTACCTATTTTTAATTTTTCTAATGTGTAGCACTTGGTGGTAAATCAGGAAATGGTTTTATAATGTTTCTTTTTGTGGCTTATCAGTGGCATATTTCTTAATTCCAGGCACCATTTCTGGTAAATGCTTTGCAACTACATTTTCGTGTAGTCCTGAAATTTATCCTGTGGTGTGTCACAGTGCTCATTCCTTTTAATATTGATCTAAAAGTAAATCAGTATTTAGAATTTCCATCTTTAACCTAAACTCTTTGTAACAAGGAAAGCATTTGAGGAGAAGGAGTATATCAGTCTTAGAGATATTTTTATAATGCAGATACATTGTTGACAGTAGCTCTGCCTTTAAAAAAAAAATGGTAATCTTAATTTTTGATATTGGAAAATTTGATACAGTTTTTCCCCATTTTATATGAGCTTGCATCACCATCTAGTGGAAAACAAAAGCATTGTTAAAAATCTTATACGTAATTAGGAGCTAAAGTAAAATGTAACATCTTGGATCTAGAATAAACATTTGTGGGCCTTTTAGTCTGGTATCATATAGGACATGAATAACCACAGATAAGCATCAGCATAGTTTAGATCATGTTTAAATCTCTCTGAAAAAATATCCAGAAAAACAAATTACAGCAATTTTCTTTTTCAGGAAAGTCATCTTGTACAAATGCTCTTGGTTTATCTCTTTGTTGTATGAGAATAACTTGTAACTGTTTAAAACCATGTTAGTTTTAATCATGTTCTGATCATTTTTACTTGGACAATGAAATTTTGGTTTTAAAATATCACTTTTGAGCCATGCAAATTATTTTAAAACTAATTTAATGACTAGTTACTCCTTTTCTTTTTCTAACACCCATGCTTGTTTATTTTAAAATGTGTGTTTGTGTGTTAACCACTCAGTCGTGTCCGACTCTTTGTGGCTCCATGGACTGTAGCCCACCAGGCTCCTCTGTCCATGGAATTCTCTGGGCAAGAATATTGGAGTATGTTTCCATTTAGTGCTTTTTAAGGATAATTTCTAGTTATAATTAATAAAAATCTATTCTCCTTTACTTTGTCTTTCTTTTGGTTTTCTTTTAATTAAATCCTTAAATAGTGGAATGATTTCTGATAAAGCATGTTTCAGATTTCCTTCCAGAAAATGAAAACTCTGAAATAAAGACTGAAAAACGATATGATGCAATATTCATTGCAGATGAACCCACTGATTTCCACAAGGAAAGGTCACCTTAAAATATTACAACACTAGAAGGTTTAGGTCAGAAGAAGTTTATCTGTTCCAGTCCTCTTCTCCCCCACTGTCTTAACTTCCAACTTTTTTTCTTAGTGAAACTAAAGGAATAACCTCTTTATTAGACTGTTAAAGTTATGTCAATAAAATAGACTTCCAGTGCATTTAAAGATGGATTTGTATTGGCATATTAATTTTATCATGATTGTTTGTTTATTTGTAATCGCTCCTGTGTTTTTCCCTTAGAATTGAGAACAGTACCAAAGTCTTCAGCTCATCCACAACATAAACCTCAGGAAAGTGAAATTTTAGTGGCTGACACCTGTGATCAGAGTCAAGCTCCAGTGGCTAGTAAGCAAGATACTAAGATTATGTGGGCAAGAGTGGCCAACCATGTGAATTTAGACAATATTTTAAAATATTTTCCATGTAATTTTGTTTGTATTACTTGTTTAATAGTCTTTTTCATATTGGAAAGTAATGTATCCTGCTATTAGCTCATATTAATATCCTTGGGCTTCCCTGGTGGCTTAGATGGTAAAAAATCTGCCGGCAATGCAGGAGACCCAGGTTCGATTCCCTGGGTCAAGAAGATCTCCTGGAGAAGGGAATGGCTACCCACTCCAGTATTCTTGCCTGGAAAATTCAATGGACTAAGAAGCCTTATCTATTTTAATACAAATTGTTAGTAATTTTAATAAGGTTTTACTGTGGTTTACTCATTCATTCAACAAATATTTGAGTGCCTACTGTATACTGGGGCCTAAACAAAATGTTTAACCTCATAGAGCTCACAGTCTCGTTGGGGGAGAAAGAAAGTGAATACATGTTAGATGAAACAGGAGCTCTAAGGAAAAATAAAGCAGGGTAAGAGGAGATTTTAGAAAGTCTCACCTTAAAAAAAGTAACATTTGAGCAGAGACTGAGAGAGCAGGTGAGTCATGTGGATTTCATGGCAAAGGGCATCCCAGGTAGAGACATCAGTGAGCACAGAGGCCTTGAGGTGAGGGTACTCTGGTTTGTTTGAAGAACATTAAGGAGCCCTTTGTGGGCAGGACAGAGTGAGTGAACGGGAGATTGTTTTGGGCAGTTCTTAAGAGGAAAGAGACTGGTAGCTGGAGGTTTGCAAGACGGATCTGAGGGTTGCAGGATGGAGCTGAGGGTTGGTTAGAAATCAGGAGTTTGTTTTTGAAAATATATTGTTTCAGATACTGAGTAGACATTCAGGTAACGATTTTGATGGGTAGGTGAATGTGAATATAGATGAGTCTAGGATAGAAGTTGTTAGCATGTAGGGGAGATCTGAAGCCATGAGACTGGGTGAGATTGCCAAGCAAGTGAATAATGATGGGAGAAGTAGTTCCAATACTTAGACACAAGGCTCTCCATCATGGAAAGGAGTGATTCTCAACTGCATTGTATTGTCACTCCCAGTCTAAAAGCCGTTTTAGACTTTTTCCCCCCTCCAATTACTTCCTCCATGGAATTTTAATATAGCACAAGAAACCCATTTAATTATATATTTTTAATGATAATTTTTTCAGTGGCAATAAACCTGCAATGTATTGTAATTTATAGTAGGTATTTTTAGCTTTATAAAACAGAATTTTAAAAATTGTTCAGTGCAAAAAAAAATTGTTCAGTGCCATTTTGTAAAGTGGTACTTTGAGTTTTTTCTTTGCTTTTTTGGTACATTTTTATATGGCTAGTTTCTACAATTGTATAATTGTGTTTTTTTTCCTTAAACTTAGAACCACATGGAAAAAGCAGTTATCTTTCTGATAATTTACCTACAGTAGTTGCTGAAACACTTGGACTTTGTGTTCAAGAAGAACCTGTAAGTAATTGTTTAGTTTGGTAATATGAATTAATTAGTGTCCTTTGAGGTCAGTTTTTAGAGAATTAAGCAAGAGAAAAAATTTTTTATCCAAAAATTATTAGATAAAGGCCTAGAACAAAATTGATGTCATTAGAAAAGCCCCATTTATATTATTCACTCCAGGCAGTCGCAGAAAACTATCAAGTCTTAGATTTCTTGGGATATAGGTTATGGGTTGAGTCAGAATTTAGATGATTTAATAGGGAACTCTGCTCAGTGTTATGTGGCAGCCTGGATGGGAGGGGAGTTTGGGGGAGAATGGATACATGTGTATATATATGGCTAAGGCTCTTTGCTGTCCACCTGAAACTATCACAACATTGCTAATTGGCTATACTCTAATAAAAAGTTAAATAATGAAAACAACCTTAGACAGCTTAGAGGGTTTAGCCAAACCTCTTCCCTGTCCCCTCTCCTTCCTACCCTGTTCCAACTTAAAGAGAAGATTTAAAACTTTAGATTGAGTCAGAATTTATTGGGTCTTTTTGACATCCTTTAAACTGGGCTTTGATTTGGAAAACAGACTAAATTATTGGATCTACTACAGATGCTTTAATTCTTTGTCCTTACAAATGCCAATCCAGTTAGACCACATCCTTAGGGATTGAGTCAGAAATTAACCCCATGATTTTCTTTTCATTATTTAGTGCTTCCTTACGTCAGATACATTTACTATTTTTCTTAACTAGTCTCTAAAAAATGGAAGCCTTGAATTTGTCAATCTTAAGGAAGCTTCATTTTGATACAGCTTTGAAACATATCCCTTTGCTTTAGTCAGTAAATGCATATAGGCTCTTATAAAGTTTTCTTGCTGTTGAATTTCCAAAATTGAATTGACTTTTGACAACATTTGAATTTTTTTGTGTGTGAGGGGGGTGGGATGGGGTTCCTTCTAGTTTTAAAAATGACTTCAAGTCATGGTGGTTAGTTTTTACCCTTTGAACTCTAAACATGTTTTAACTTTTTAAAATCCCCTCCTACCAATAAACTTGGCATGTCAGTAGTTTAGACACCAAACCTATTGAGGGAACTGATTTCTGAAGATTTGCTGCTCAAAGTGTGATCCACAGGCCAACAGCATCTTCATCCCTGGAAGTTTGTGAGAGAGAGAAAATCTTAAATCCAGCCCAGACCTACTGAAAGAGAAATTATGTTTTCATAAGATCCTCAGTTGACCTGTGTATATGCAAAAGTGTGGGAAGCACTGCTCTTTAAATATCCTTTTAAATTCATCTCCTATAAGTATAAATAATCATCTCTGTTCCCTTCCTCTCATCTAACTAACCTGGTTTTTTAGAATTAGCAACTATCAGTCTGCTTTCTGTCCTTAAGAATTTATGTATTCTGGATAACTTATGTAAACGGAATTATATGTGTCTTTTGGGTCTGGCGTCTTTCACTTAGCCTGTTTTTGAGTTCATCTGCATCACAACATGTATCAGTATTTCATTCCTTTTTAAGAATAATCCTCCATTGTATTTATGTACTTTATATTTTATTATTGAAGGAATCTCAAGGCCCTCGGAGCCCTCTTGGTGATGAGCTCTACTGCTGTCTGGAAGGAGATAACAAAAAACAAGCTTTTGAGGAATGTAAAAGAAATAGTGAAGATAGTTTAAGGTAATTTGGGGCACTTTGGTAAAAACTTATAAACTGTTAATGAAATTCCATTGCAGCAAGTTCCACAGATTTAAACCATTTCTCTCCCTCAGCTTGTTATTCTGGTTGTATTTTTATTAAAAAAAAAATTTCCCCCAGTTTATGACCTGTTAAGGGCTTTTTGCGTTACTGTAGAGATCGGGATATTACTGTTAGGTTCTTTCTGTACTTCTGTCAAGCAGTGCTTCAGGGGTCCCAGCCTCATCTCTTTTTAGGATCCAGTCATCCCTCCTGGATTTTTATTTTCTGAAACTGAATGTTGTATGAAATCCATCATTAGCTCTGATGAGCATTGAAGATTGGGATACACTGTTGCTTTTACTAATTTTAGAACATCCATTAACTAACAATACTATATTTATGTAGCATTTTGCTTCTTTTTAAAATACATACATCACATTTAATTGTCATTATACTAGGTTATTCAGAGAAGGCAATGGCATCCCACTCCAGTACTCTTGCCTGGAAACTCCCATGGATAGAGGAGCCTGGTAGGCTGCAGTCCATGGGGTCGCTGAGTCAGACACGACTGAGCGACTTCACTTTCACTTTTCACTTTAATGCACTGGAGAAGGAAATGGCAACCCACTCCAGTGTTCTTGGCTGGAGAATCCGAGGGATGACGGAGCCCAATGGGCTGCCGTCTGTAGGGTAGCACAGAGTCGGACACGACTGAAGCGACAGCAGCAGCAGCAGCATACTAGGTTATTAAAGTAGTTTTTATTACCCCCATATTTTATAGTCAACAAAAATGCAGCCCCACAAAAGTTAAATGTCTTTAAGACCACACAACTATTAAGTGGGCTTCCCAGGTGGTGCTAGTGGTAAAGAACCTGCCTGCTATTGCAGGAAATGTAATAGATGCAGGTTTAATCCCTAGGTTGGGAAGATTTCCCCTGGAGAAGGGCATGGCAACCCACTCCAGTATTCAGTATTCTTGCCTGGAGAATCCCATGGACAGAGGAGTCTGGTGGGCTACAGTCCATAGGGTCACAAAGAACCGGACATGACTGAAGCGACTTAGCCTGCACGCACAACTATTAAGTAAGAGAGTCGGAGCTCTTAGCCATTCCACTTCTTCAGACTTAACCCTAGTGATCTTTCTACTACCCCAGCTGTCTCCTCTGCTACAGGCAGGCTGGGTCACAAGTTATGTTCTGTAGTGTAAGAATTTTGTTTCTTGGAGTTACTCTTGATAAGATTTCATAACAACAAAAGAATTTGGGATTTGTTCAAATATTTTCTCATATAGTGAATTTATTTAAGTTACTTTGGAAAAATATTTATAGATAGGAATATGATGGTTATTGAGATAGGTTTGCTGTATCATTTCCCTCTGCTTTCTGTCAGCCAAATAAAGAGAAGCCAGCAACTATATCTTAAATTTTGGTCAATGATCTGCTTGTAATATGTGGATAAAACCTTACTGTTAATAATTCTGTATTAGCAAAAGTTTTCTCATTATGCTTATCTTTTAATTTTTACCCTGTTTCTTTAATAGGAAAAAAGTTACCACTCTTTTTACCACTCTTTATTTTTTTAGGTTTTCAGATTCAAAGACTCCTCTTCAAGAAGAATTGACTACTCGGGTATCATCTCCTGTATTTGGAGCTCCCTCTAACGTGAAAAGTAGTTTAGGTTTGAATACAAGTTTGTCCCCTTCTCTTTTAGAGACTGGGAAAAAAACCCATCTGAAAACAGTGCCCCTCAGCAATACTTCTGCTTCTGGACCAGAGAAACCTAGATCAAAATCTGAAGATGGAGCCCTTATCACACATCATCTTCTTGGGACTGAAGTCAACAAGATCCCTAGTCAGTCATCTTCTAATAAGCAGATGCTTATAAATAAAAATACAAGTGAACCTGTAAGTGAGCAGGATAATATTGATCACATTAAAGATACTGATAAAAATAAATATGTGGTACCACTGAAGTCACTGGGAGGCAGAACCAAAAGGAAGAAAATTGAGGAAGAAAGTGAAGATGAAGTAATCTGTCCCCAAGCCTCCTTTGATAAAGAAAATGCTTTTCCTTTTCCACTGGATAGTCATTCTTCCATGAATGGAGACTATGTGATGGATAAACCTCTGGATTTGTCTGATCGATTTTCAGCTATCCAACGTCAAGAGAAAAGCCAAGGAAGTGAGAACTCTAAAATCAGATTTAGGCAAGTGACTCTCTATGAGGCTCTGAAGCCCATTCCAAGGGACTTTTCCTCAAGCCGCAAGGCCTTGAGTGTGAGCTGTGGGCTAACCAAAGACTCCCCAGAAGAGCCCTGTTTGCAGGAGTCCCTTTTCCAGTCCTTGAGTAAATCTCCAGATAATAAAACACTGTTACAAATAAAGGAAGAAAACCCAGTATTTAAAATCCCACTTCGTCCACATGAAAGTTTGGAGACAGAGAATCTTTTTGATGACACAAAGGTATGTGTTCAATATTCAAAGACTTTGATTAAAATGGTAGTTTGTGATTTTTCCTAGATGCTAATAATTTTTTCTGTTTTAGGGTGCTGGTTCTCATGGGCCTACAAAGATGAAAACCAGATCAGTCCGTGGAGCGTGTGAAGTTGCGTCAGTTCTTCAGTTAAATCCATGTAGAATTGCTAAAACAAAATCTGTACAAAACAACCAAGGTATGTAAACTATAAATAGCATTTCCACCCTCTTTTTAATGAATTTATATTGAGTATTATAATTTATTATTTACATTCTTTGGATAGATTTCATTGTTTTTGGAAAAAATAGTTTATCTCTTTGTGTTTCTGTGTTTATAGTACAGTTCTTGCTGGTTTCACCTTAAAATTTTCCTGCTCTTCTACTTTTTGAAAAAATAAATTGACATCTTTAATACCTACTTTTATAGGTGATTTTATAGATTTAATTCTTTTATGTAGTTGTTTCTTGTTTTCTTTACAAAAAGAAAGCTTTAAAAATTTAAACTATACAGATTTTTAAAATAAAAAAAAATAGAAATTTATCATCCAAACTTTGTTCCTCACCATATAGATAGCCAGTCCTTTTTTTGTATTTACATATATATATCTCAGTGGCACCCCACTCTAGTACTCTTGCCTGGAAAATCCCATGGATGGAAGAGCCTGGTAGGCTGCAGTCCATGGGGTCGCTAAGAGTCAGACACGACTGAGTGACTTCACTTTCACTTTTCACTTTCATGCATTGGAAAAGGAAATGGCAACCCACTCCAGTGTTCTTGCCTGGAGAATCCCAGGGACGGGGGAGCCTAGTGGGCTGCTGTCTATGGGGTCACGCAGAGTTGGACACGACTGAAGCGACTTAGCAGCAGCAGCATATATATCTCTTAACTATTTGTATATACAAATTTATATGGGTTTTTAAACTTCTTGTTTGAAAAGATTGTTTGCTCTTTCATAATTTTGCTGTGTTTTGAAGTCTTTTTGGTTTTTTTAGCTCCCAAATATTTCTGTACTTCATATGCAGTATTTATTCCTTATTGGAAACTTATTCCTTCATCTGCATTTATTTTCCTTTTTTCCTGAAGCTCGTTCTTTAGTAATTCTTCCAGTGAGGGTTTCAGTCTCTATATGAAAACATTTTTTAAACTCTTATCCCTGATTTTTTTTTAATCTTTTTGTTTTTATTTTTACTTTTTCCGTGGTTGCTCTAGGGATTGTAGTGTACTTACTTAACCTTTCACAATCTACTTTGAGTTTATACTGTACCACTTTATGCTCTATAACTGTATCTTATATAGTTGTCATGTATATTAATGTACATTGAAACCTCCTCCAGTGTTACAGTTTTAACTTAATTTTTTTTATTGAAATAAAAATCAGTCATTAAAGTGTACAATTCGGTGGTTTTGATATAGTCACAATTGCGTCACCATCACTGTACTCAAGTTTAGAACATTTTCATCACCATACAAAGAATAGTACCTGCTAGCAGTCACCCTCCATTTCTCTCTTATCTTCCCCGGTCCTAAGCAGCTACTTAATCTACTTTCTGTCGCNGTTTTGATATAATCACAATTGCGTCACCATCACTGTACTCAAGTTTAGAACATTTTCATCACCATACAAAGAATAGTACCTGCTAGCAGTCACCCTCCATTTCTCTCTTATCTTCCCCGGTCCTAAGCAGCCACTTAATCTACTTTCTGTCGCTATAGATTTGCATATTCTGAAGTATTCATATAAATGGAATTGTACAATATATGATATTTCATGACTTCTTTCACTATTTCAGTTTTTTCACTGTTAGAAGTAATGCTGGTTTGAACATTTATATACAATTTTGTGTGGATGTAAGTTTCATTTTTCTTGGGTTATACCTAAAAGTAGAATTGGTGGGCCACATGCTAACTCTGTGGCTTCCCTGGTGGCTGAGACGGTAAAGAATCTGCCTACAATACGGGAGACCTGGGTTCAAGCCCTGGGTTAGGAAGATTCCCTGGAGGAGAGCATGGCAACCCACTCCAGTATTTTTGCCTGGAGAATCCCCATGGACAGAGGAGCCTNTCTGTGGCTTCCCTGGTGGCTGAGACGGTAAAGAATCTGCCTACAATACGGGAGACCTGGGTTCAAGCCCTGGGTTAGGAAGATTCCCTGGAGGAGAGCATGGCAACCCACTCCAGTATTTTTGCCTGGAGAATCCCCATGGACAGAGGAGCCTGGTGGACTACAGTTCACGGGGTTGCAAAGAGTCAGACAGGACTGAATGACTAAGCACAGCACACACATACTAACTTCTTTTTCCAAAGGAGCTACATCAGTTTATATTCCCACCAGCAGCCTGTGAGAGTTCCTGTTTCTCCATATTCTCACCAACACTTGTTTTCATTGTCCGTCTTTTTGATTCTAGCCATCCTATGGGTGTGAAGTTATTAATATGTCTCAACTGTGCTTTTGGTTTGCCTTTTCTTTGATGGCTAATGATGTTGAGCTTCTTTTCATGTGCATACTGACCATTTTCATTTTCTTTGAAGGATTATCTATTCAGGTCCTTTGCTTATTCTCAGTTGGAGTAATTGTCTTGAGTTGTGAGAGTTCTTTATGTATCCTCAGTACAAGTCCATTATTAGACACATGATTTGGAAATATTTTTCTCATTCTGTGAGTCCTATAATGTTTTAAAGTGATGAGAATTTTAAAAATCTGTTTTTAATGGTGTATTTTTTTCTCCTTATCTAAGATGTATCCTTTGAAAATATCCAGTGGAGTATAGATCCAGGAGCAGACCTTTCTCAGTATAAAATGGATGTTACTATAGATGATACAAAGGTGAGTTAGAAAGTAGAACCAGAGCCCATGTGGTTATTTCTAGTGTATTGTTAGTAACCCTGCCCCCCTGATTCATTCTATGACCTTGAGATAGCCACACACCTCTTATTCATCTATTTATTCAGAAAACTACAAAATAATAGCATTTATTTTCCAATTTTATGGTATTTTTGAAAGGGTAATAATACTTTCTGACTTTTTAGAGACGTTTGCTGAAAAATATAGTTTTAAAATAATGTCAAATGCTAATTACATATTAATTTTATTTTTTATCAAAATAATCTATTGTATGCATTGATTAACTTAACATACCTTCAAGAAAAAAAATTCATTTTTCCTAGTTGGCTGTTTCTTTAAATGCTGTGTATTTTCTTTTTAGTTAAAATTCATAGCAGAAATTACTTTTCTGGCTTGTATTTAGGTTCTACATAGTTTGAGAAGTTCTCTTGCACATGGTAGCATATTAATAAAATATTTAACAGTTGCTAGAGTAATCCATAGCCATCAAGAAGTCAAATTTGACTTACGAACTTTTCAGTGTATATTGATGTTCATTTCTGTGAAGCAGATTAGGGAAGAAAGGAAGCTTCAGGGATTTTGGTAACATACAGTTCTCTCTTTCTTGGCAGCAGTCCTTTTCCTGGACTTGAGAGATGATGCTTGTATATCAAAGCTTGTAAAATATAATATATCTATATTCCTTTGGGTAATAGTAAATATTACTTAGTGCTACTGAAGTGTAAGTGTACACTTAAAAAATGGTTAAAATGGTAACATATATGTTATGTATATTTTTACCACCCCACCCCCAAAAATAACTATAAGGTCACAAAGGGATAACAGTTAAAATTTTGAATTTTTAAACGTTTATTCAGGATGGCAATCCATCAAGATTAGCAGGAGAGACAGTGGACATGGACTGTACGTTGGTTAGTGAAACCATGCTCTTAAAACTGAAGAAGCAAGAGCAGAAGGTAGAAGAGAGTCCAAGTAAGATTTGTTTTGTTTTGGTTTTGTTTTTTAATTTTAATACAAAGTGGAAGGAAGTTTATAGTCATACCATTGCAATGAAGAGCATAAATGACCTTTTCACCATAAACCAGTGTTTTCCCCCTGTTCTACTAATAGTAGACCTCTCTTTAGTAAAGCTTAGTTTCCATATTTCAGCAAAAAAAAAACTTTAGTAAAAATAATTTTTATTTCCAAAAGAATTCAAGTTGTGTCCAGGGGTCAGCAAACTTCAACCAGCTGCCAGTTTTGTCAGTAAACTTTTGCTGGAAGCCAGCCTCATTCACTTGTTTAATTCATTGCCTGTGGCTGCTTGTGTGACACGGCAGCAGAATTGAGTAGTTTCTGCAGAGACCTTATGGCCCCACAGGCCGAAAATATTTACTGCCTGACCCTTTAAGAAAAAGTTTTCTGATCCCTCATTCAGATAATTTTTTCATAAAAGGTGTAAAGGGAATCTTGAGAGTCCTGTTTCAGAAATATTTTCCAAAGCAATTTGATAAGGAGAAAAAGGGGGGATTCTACTGAGGAGTATTAGTTGTTGTTCAGTTGCTAAGTCTTGGCCTACTCTTTTGAAAAGTATTAGTACAGATTTGCAAATGAGCAGTAAACTCAGACTCATAGTGTATATGATGAGTGATTCTGCCATTTTCTTTTTCTGTAGAAAAGATTTGACTAAACTAGGGGTCTACAGCCCTTTGTAGTAAGAAACTCAATTCTTCATCTAAAGCCTTGATTTTCTGAAAGAGGTGGGAACCGTGGAAGGATTTGGGTTGGCACCACCTTAGCAATGTTTCTGACTATAGAGGCATGTGACACGAGATCAACTAGACTGTGAATAGTTGTCACTCATCACCCTCACAGGTTGAAGAGTTAGGACCTGCCACATCAGGATGCAAGGCTAAAAGCAGAGGCATTTTCCCGTGATCCTCTGTTAGAAACTAAGGACACTCAGACTGTGTGTGCATTTCCTGTATTCTGCTGCGAATTCTCCAGTCTACCTGCTCAGGGTCCCAGGTCTTGTTCTTGCCTCTTATAAAACACATTATTTCTCACTGCAGTAAATGCAGTAAGTGAGAGAAAATTTTAACAGCCTTTTCCTTAATTCTTTGTTCTTTAGTAACAAATAATTATCCATACAATTAAATAGCTGGCTGCCTACAATGAAAAGGACAGTAGTTATTCAAAGTGACTAACTTAAAAGTGAGTAACTTAACAGTGACTTAGTCTTTTTATAGTGAATGACACATCACTTTCTTCTTAAGAAGATGACTTTGCTTTTAAGATTATTTTGTTCCTGGTACCAGTTCCTGATGTTTTCCTCAGTTTTGTAGAAAAGGGCAAAACTAAAGTGTGGCACTTTGGCTTCTAATTTATCTAGTTAACCTAAGAATATGATAGCTTCCCAAGTATATTTGAAACAAGTAACTTAAGGAGGTGAAATTAGAACTTAAACTAATGAGTGGAGATAACTTTGGCCAAATAAGGCATAATGAATACTGTTGCTGCTCAATAAGTCACTGCAGTAAATCAAAGGATTAGAACAAGAACGATTTTTTTTTTTATGTTTCATCGTTTCTGTGCCTCAGGAATTCAGGAAGGGCTGGGCTGGGTGGTTCTATCTCAGGGTCTCATACAGATGGTGGCTGGAGCTGGAATAGCAGAGGACTAGACAGATGGGAGACTCTTGGCTCCTCTCTCATCTTTCAGTCTCAGGGTTTCGCCATATAGTCTTTCCATGTTGGCTAGTTTGAGCTTCCCTACCGCACAGAGACTAGGTTCCCAGAGTAAGCATCCCCAGAGAGCAAGGTAGAGGTGCATAGCATTTTTATGATCTGGACTCAGTAGTTGCTCAGTAGGAGGAGTGCCACTATCACATTTATAAGAACAGCAGGTGGGATAGGAGATACTGTTGAGCCCATACTTAGGAAAAAACAGTCTGCCCATTCTACCCATAAGGTAGATCTTTTTCATACTTAGAATTGATGAAATATAAACTTAAAGATGAAACTTACCATTAAATGGTACTGCTAATATTCAATTCCAAAAAAAAATTTTATATCTGTGTTCAACTTAGTAGATGCTATGATAGATATATATCCTTATATATCAAAAAAGGATGTAGTCTGTCCTCAAGCATTTTACAGTCAGAAGTCAACAACAAAAAGAGAAATCATTAAATCATTAACTTACTATGATTTACTGACAGCATATACAGAATGCTTTGGGAATGCCTAGTGCACAGGAGTTATTTTTACTTACAAATTTGATCCTCAGAATGAAAAATGAACAAATGTTTCATCATTCAGTAATTATGGAGACACAATTCTATATCAGAAACTGGAGCAAACAGTAAACAAAAGTACCTGCATCTCATGGAATCTGCATTGTAATAGGGGAGAAACAAGCATTGTGCGCTAGATGACGACAAGTGCTGGAGAAAGACAGCACAGGGTGAGGTGCTGGAGCATCTGCCCAGGGGAGGTGGTTGGTGGTGATTATATAGTGACCTTGGCAGGTTCCAGTTTTGTCACAGTTGTTAGCCAACTGAATTTCTATTTTTGGTAAAGTGGTATTTTAAAAAAATGTGTTAGATTGGCCCAAAAGTTCATTCGGGTTTTTCCATACCATCTTACAGAAAAACCCAAACAAATTTTTTGGCCCACCTAACAGTTAGTACTCTGAAGATGAAATTAGCATTTGTATATCAAATGTGGAATTGAATTCATTATTTCTATAACACTGAACTACCAAGTGTTCATAATATTGCAAGAAAATACTTTTCTGCTACATTAGAAAAATAAAGAACTAAATAAAATGCTATAGAGGCTATAGCAGTTATTTATACACAGTTTATTTAAACTTCATATTTTTCACCATTTATTATGCTGTATTTTCTCTTCCTCACAATTCCTTTGGTAGTTCCTTTTGGTCTACTATGAATTATACATGAGCTGATAGAAAAAGATGTATTAACATTTATAATGACAGTAAAAAAAAAACAGCATTCTCGTCACATAAAGGACAGTTGAAGGCATAACATTAAAAACCTTTGGAAATGTACAGTAATTACCCAGACTTTGGGTTTATTCTTGCCTAATACACATCTAAATTATTTTGTGGCAGTTCTTACAAGTTTCTATGTATTAGTCTACCTAGAAAGCAAAACACTTACTTGTGGCCTAAGCTGATGCTCTTTCACATAGATGGAGAAGGAAAGATGAATGATAGCTTGGAAGATATGTTTGATCGGACGACACATGAAGAATATGAGTCCTGTTTGGCAGAGAGCTTCCCCCAGGTAGCAGATGAAGAGAAGGAATTGTCAACTACTACAAAAAAACCAAACAGTAAGGCAGTTTTCTTTCAAATTGTGTTTTTTTTTCCATTACACTGAGTTTAGTAAAGTAAGTTATCAGTCTTATTAACAGAGCCCTAATGAGGTATCTTGACAATTAAAATTTGATGTTTATTGAATAAATTTTTTTTTCAGTTTTTTTTAAGATAATTTCAGATTAATAGAAGTTACCAAAAATAATTCAGAGGGTTATGCTTCAATGAAAAGAAGATATTTGAATGGCCAGTAAGCACATGAAAAGCTGGTTAACACTCTTGAACATCAGGGATGGTGACAATACTTCATGCCCACAGAAATGGTTGGATAACATGTATCTCTAGCAAGGGTGAAGAGCAGCTGGAACTCTCGAATTGCTGATAGAGTAGAAAATTGGTTATACTTTGGAAACCAGTTCAGCAGGGGGCTTTTTAAACAGCTTTATTGAGGTCAGTCAGTTTTTTTAAAGTTAAGCATATACCTGTGTTGTGACCTAGCAATTCCACTGCTCAGTATATACCCACAAAAAATGAAAACATGTTCATACTACTTCACAATGAAAAGGAGATAACTACTAGACTCAGCAACGTGGATTAGTCTCCAAAATTTGTTGAGCTAGACAAATGCAAAAGATGGAGAAGAATATATGGTATATTATCTCATTGATAGGAAGTTCTAAAACAGACATAACTAAGCTACAGTGATAGAAATTATATGAGTAACTATAGGGGAGGGAAGAGACGTAAGAGAATATTCTTGTGCGTGAGAGACAACAAAATAGGTAACTTGCATGGACATGTTCACTATGTTGATTTGGGTAGCAGTTACACTGGAATATACACTAGTCCAAATTCATCTTAGTGCACTTAAAATCAGTATATGTAAATTATGCCTCAATAAAGTAGATGGTTTTAAAGTCTTCAGTGGCTTCCCAGTGCACTTAAAATTCAAACTCCTTCTCTTGGCTCCCAAGGCCCATCATAGTCTGTTACCTGCCCACCCAACATCTAACCCTGCCCCTGTCTTTCCCAACACTTCCCTTTTTTGGCAAATTAATCACACTGTCCTCCTTTTACGTCATATAATATACCAGACTTTTTGCCATTGAGGACCTTTAGCTAGAACATTCACCATTCATACTCTTGTCATGACTGACTTCTCTTTAATCATCAGTTATTACCTGAGATATTCAGGTAGCCTTAGCTGTCTGCTTGCTTAATGTCTAATTCCCTCACTGCAGTGTAAATTTCATGAGGACGGCAGACATGGCCTCCCCTGTTCTACATTAGCACAATGCTCAATAAATTTTCATAATTTGAACAGATGATAGCAGTTTGATAGNTCAGGTAGCCTTAGCTGTCTGCTTGCTTAATGTCTAATTCCCTCACTGCAGTGTAAATTTTATGAGGACGGCAGACATGGCCTCCCCTGTTCTACATTAGCACAATGCTCAATAAATTTTCATAATTTGAACAGATGATAGCAGTTAGCTATTTCTGAGTCTAGACAACTTGAAATTCAGGTCCATGGGTTTTCATTCTTATTCTGTCACCAGTTTTCTAATAAAATTTTAAAATCTTTTTATTTCCTATTTATCAACTACCTTAAAGTCACATTACAAAAATCAACAGTACTAATAAGTGTACAGATTAAAACCTGTCTTGTTATTGTCATTTGGTGCCAAATGATAATAGGCATCTGAGTAGTTCTTTTAAAGTCTAAAATACTTTTATGGTTATGATTTTTATCTCTTCAGTAATTCTGAGGTGAGATAATCAGCACTCTCATTAGGCAGACGAAAAAGAAAGGAAAGAATTCATTACAGAGAACTTAAACTAGGGCCTAGAGCATGAAATCCAATAAAAATAGATGTTTTGGCATATGTCTTTTTTTTCCCCAAAAAGAACCAAATTACTTTTCAGTAAATTCTACATTAAGCTTGTGGTATGCTTGTTTTGTTTATAGCTCCTGGTGATAAACAAGATAAAGTCAAACAGAAAGCATTTGTGGAGCCATATTTTAAAGGTGATGAAAGGTACGGTGGCTTTGGTTAATACCAGCAATACGATTAGAAGTACAACAGAACTATCTTTGTCAGAGCATCTCTGAACTGTGAAAATTGCTACTTTGGTTAAAATGGAATGCATATCATTTACCTTCTGACCATAACAAAAATGGAACTCAGGTATGAAAATGACAGATTTTTAAAATAAGGAATTTTTTTTTACGTCACACTCTTTTTTTTTGGATGGTGGTGACAGTTATTTTTTCTGCTTTATTATAACATACTTTATTCTTATCCTATTTTATCATGAACTTTATTTGAACTTCAGGAATGTGTTGAATACTGTAACATGGGCTTCCCTGGTGACTTAGCTAGTAAAGAATCTGCTTGCGATGTGGGAGACCTGGGTTTAATTCCCAGTTGGGAAGATCCCCTGGAGAAGGGAATGTCTATCCACTCCAGAATTCTGGACTGGAGAATTCCATGCACTGTATAGTCCATGGGGTCGCAAAGAGTCGGACACGACTAAGTGACTTTCACTCACTAACTAGGTGGCAAACCTTAGGTTTGTGCCTCAGTGTTATTTTAGGAGAATTTTTAAATCTTAAAAAAAATTTAACAGAAACAGATGAGATTCTGAGCAAAGGACATGACTAAATTCTGTATAAACTTAAGAGTCCATAAACTGTTTGAAAGAAAATATAGTCAAAGCAATATTGTTTTATCTCTTCTTTCTTAGTCTTCCTTTTTAAGTTCAGTGTTGATCCATAATTGAGAGTTGTTGGATTTAAGCACACTAAGGACCTAGAATCTTACACGTTTTGAAATAAGGCTCTTAGACCTTTCCTTTGAAGAACAGCACTTGCCAACTATCAAAATACCTTAAAAGAGTAGATGTGATACCCACAAGTCATTTTAAAATATCTGTTTTTTTGAGTCAGACTGATTAAATTCACTGGGGTTATTTCTATTATAAACAAATTATGATGTTACATAAGTCTTCGCTTACTTATAAGTTTGCAGTTTTCTATATTGGGCTTCTTAAAGCAGGATATAAGTATATTAATTAATTCCTGATTGCTTTTTCTGACCAAAGTACTGCATGCCTTATTAATCCATAATGCCTCAGTAGCTTTGACCCTTCCTAGGTTTCCAGTGGTTCACAGTAGAATCTGATCCATTTAAAGTGAAAGTGTTAGTCACTCAGTCCAACTCTTTGCAACTCCATGGACTGTAGCCCACCAGGCTCCTGTGTCCATGGAATTCTCCACGGCAATAATACTGGAGTGGGTAGCCATTCCCTTCTCTGGGGGATCTTTCAGACCCAGGGATCAAACCTGGGTCCCCTGCACTACAGGCGGATTGTTTACTGTCCAAGCCACCCAAGCACAAATGATCGTTGTGCCTAATATTTTGAAGAATTTAAGGTAGACAGAAGCAACAAAAGAAACTGTTAGAGAAAATAGCAAATTACATGCAAACAAATGGATCTGTTCTTTGGGGAGAAGCAGGTTAGCCCTGATACATGGTTTCATAGTACTAGAAACTGAGTTAACAGAGGCAGTAGTCTCTCTCAGTTATGTTATTGAATACCAGTTACTGAGTTTAATAATACAGCATTCCTTTTTAATTAGGTTGTTTTATATTTTACCACACAACCTAATAACTAATTTCAGCCAGCCAGAGGCAAAATTAGGAAGTAATAGTTATCTTTTTCAGTTAGAAAAAAGTAGGCACTTAATATTTTAGTGAAGAGAGAATGAAGAAATGCTTTTGTCTCTCACATACTGAGGAAGCATTTCAAATAAAATGAATGAATGGGGGTTATTTTTCCTCTGGATGCTCACTTTTGCTAATTTAAAATGTAAACTAAAGGTCTCTATAGTAACAGATAAATTTATTTTTTCCCCAGAGAGACTGAATTACAAAATTTTCCTCATATTGAGGTGGTTCGGAAAAAAGAAGAGAGAAGAAAATTGCTTGGACACACATGTAAGGAATGTGAAATTGTAAGTACAAATGTAAACACTGTCATTGGGGTTTCTTTGAAGATATGACTTCATGTGCATGATTTTAAAATCATAGATATAAACCATATTTGTATCTAGAAGCAAGTTTGAGCCAAGAATAACAGAATAAGTACATAGAGTATACTGACTGGCTGGGACCTGAGAGAGATGAATAGATGGAAAGGAAAGCCTCCATTTCTCTTAGATTCTCTTTAATTGAATGTGGAGCCTCAGTACTAGTTCTTAGTTCTTACTTCCAGCTTAAGACATTTATGCTGTTTGTTTTTTCTATATTTATTTGTATTTCTTTTAATTTTTTCCCCATGTGTTATAGTGGAGACTAATACATATACTATTGGGGAAAATTTTGATATTTCAGTCAGAAACTTTGCTGTAATATTTTTTACTTAAATACCAGCACTCTCAGGAAATGAGGTATACTCATAATTGTTTTTTCTAAACAACCAGTACAACCATAAGCTCTTTTTTTTTTTTCCCTAAACATTTTCCTTTGTAAAAATACAACGAACAGATTCCACTCCATCCTTAGAACCCACCTGCATTTCCCTTGTTTACTTTGGGTGTCTTGGACTAGATGTGTATCTTGAAGTAGATTGTACTAATTGTCCTCTTACTAAAAAGTCCTGGGCAGGTTCTGTGCTTTTCTGAAACTTGCTGTTTTTTTTCTTCCCTTGCTGTCCTTTAGCTGTTGGATACTTGTTTCCAGCGATGTATTTATTTCCCCCTTAAATTTTATTTTTAAAAACCATAGCTAGAAAATGTCATGCACAGAGGAGCCTGGCGGGCTGCAGTCCGTAGGGTCACACACAGTCACGCATGACTGAAGTGACTTTGTGCGCATGCGTGTGCACACACACACACACACACACACACGCGCGCGCGCGCGCACGCACATTAAAGTTATGTGTGAATAGGTTACAGTGCAGGTAAGCATTTGGTGAGACAAATGCTCTCATAAACTAACAGTGAGAGTGTAAATTGAGATCACTAATTTGGAAAGCAGTTTGGTGATTAAGAAGCAAATAAATGTATCTTGAGTATCAACGTATCATGAGTTTTCATAATACAAATTGAATATACCATGATTTCTTAACTAAAGAATATGATCTATACTAACTGAACTTCCCGTTTTTAGTTATAACTGGAACTAAAATTACCAATTAGAAAAAACTCTTTCACTGGAAACTCTTACTTTCCTTCTCAGAAATCATTTTTTTGTGCTGTTATCCAGTCTCTGAAAACATTGTTTCATGCGTTTTATTCCTTTTTTTTTTTTTTAAGTTTTTTAAGATAGAGGTTAAATCTGTTCCCTGTTATTCCTTCATGACCAGGAGTGAAAGTTCCAGTCACATGTATCTAAATACTGTCTGTCTGCTTATAGTTCTGAAATATTTCCTATTTCATATTCCCTGTGAAATATTCAGTGAACATGCAATATACATGTATTACATGGCTGTGTAATAGTCACCTCAAATTTCACATCATAAAGCGAGCATACACTTTCTACCTCCAGTTCTCAGACCTTACCTCTGAGCCTTCTGTATATGTCCATTCTCCTAGTTGTTTAAACCAGAGATCTTTTAGGTATCTTCTTTCATCTCTCATATCTCAGTAATGGATCTATCAGCAAATCCTATTGATTGTATGTTCAGCACAGCAATAAATAGTCTCTTCTTTCAAATGATCTTCTTAGAATAAAAGTTAAATCGTGTCAGTCTTCAGCCTAGAATCCTTAAATGTCATCTCCTCTAAGAATGAAATCAAAGCCCTTATCAAGGACAACAGACTCATACCCCATTTCCTCTCTGACCTCATCTTCTCGCACTCTCCCACCTGCTCGCTGTGCTGCAGCCACCCTCACCTACTGTTGTCTTGTCTGTGTGAAAGAAAAATATACTAAAAACCCTCACTTTAAAAAAATTCTGATCCTAATCTGCCACTTGCAATAGGTGATATCATTGGTAAAATATCACTTTGATCTTCAGTTCCTCAAGTGTGAAACAGAATTAGCTGGATTGTGTGATCCAGTCATCTGTGTTTTATCAAACTTTACACCATTGCTTTGTTTTCTTTGGATCTAGAACTTGAAGACCTGTATAGTTTTCACATATAAATTTTATCTTTCTTTGCACGAAGTTTAGGTTCTTTATTGTCACAGTTGCAAAAAATAATATGTCTTTGATCCTAATTGATAGGTCTAATTTAAAAGGGCAAAGTCATGAAGCCTACAACCTTCAAAGCTAAACTTTTGTTTTTTTTAATTGTAGTGAAAGGAAAAGTACTTCAAAACACACACTATATCCAAATAACAGTTGAGAAATGTGCTGTTCAGAGCACACGCCTTTTGCTTTTTTGTTACTAGTCTGAGAAAAATTAAAAGTTTGTATGTATGTAAATCAGCTATACCACTGAGCACACTCACTGTAAAGTTCAGCTGGCTTTTTTTTTTTTTAGTTGTAATACTATTGATGAAGGGTAGAGAATGTTGCCTTACACTGTGATACAAGCCCTCTTCTTTGTGGAACAAACATTTCACAGACCACTAATTATTATCAGTAATTTATAGGTAGTAATTTACTGATAGATGATATAACTTACTAATATTATCCATAAGAATTCATTTTCCTTAGCATGCTGAATACTTTAGTAGTTTTTTCAGCTTCTGGTTTTTAATCCATAAGCATAACATTTATTATTCCTCAGTGGAAAACCTCACCAGTTTTATTATCAGTATTATGCAGATTTTCCAGCAGAAGAAAGAGAAAAGAAGTTGGCTTCCTGCTCAAGACACCGATTTCGCTACATTCCACCCAACACACCAGAGAATTTCTGGGAAGTTGGTTTTCCTTCTACTCAGACATGTATGGAAAGAGGTGAGAGTATAGCTTATGCTATTTTGGAACTTAAAAAAAAAAAAAACTGTGTATAATATATATACCCAAGTCTAAACATTAAACTTTTTCTTCATGGTTCTCTACCTTCTGCTATAAGTTGAGAGCCAGTTTTGTGGCACAAATACAGTCTCCTAAAGATAAAAGGCTTAGGTTTAACTCTTCAAATAACTTCATTGGAATCATTGTTTACAAACATGTTAATGAATTGTGTATGTGTTACCCTGCTTTTTTTATCATTCAAATTTCAGAAAGTAATTTCTCTTCTGTCTAGTCATTGAAATGACTTTTAATAAAGTAACTACAAAAGTTGCCAAAGTTACATTATTGAAAAGCATCTTTTTTTTTTAAGAGGCTGCTGTGAATTTGGATGTTAAAACTTCACTTATCAAGAATGCTAGTTATTTATAAACCATATTTGAGTAAAAAAGACTTTTTTTTGGGAAACTGTTAACATGCAACTCACTAGAATTGAAGAACATATGGGAGCTTTAAAGCTCCAGATTTTTTAGCCGTAAGAAGCTTTTCTAAAAGATGCAAAGTCGATTACTTCAACTTTCCCTTTTAGCAGGTCCTCTTTGACGTGACGTCTCTGCTTGCTCATCAGATAGAATTAGTCTGGATAGAGCCTGTGTTTGCACTCCTGATAGGTTCTCAGGGTATGGCAGACACAGTCCTCCCTGAAAACTACATCATGGAGAATCAAATAGTCTGAAGAGTATAGGGACCATGTCATCTCATCTAATAGCTACTGAAAAAAAGTCTTCTTGATAAGCACCGAAATTTATCCTAACAATCGAAAGATCATGTTTAACACTTGTCCCCATTTGCACCCAATGGAAGTCAGACTAGGAAAGTGCCTAAGAGCCCCAGTTCTGGAGTCAGATGTTGGCAGAGTCCCCACTCACTTCCTTCCCAGCTTTAGGAACTTGAGTGAGTTATCAGACTTCCTTGGGTCTCCATAAGCTCAGCTGTGAAATAGGCGTAGTAGAAGCTACTGCAGAGGACTGTGAGTTATCCCAGACAGTGTTATATACAGCACACTTGATAAATGTCTGCTGTTATTTTTAGTACAAATGAGAAAACTGATGCTAAGTAATAAAATCATTCATCATCACAAGCGGCTAATAGAAAAATCATGTGAACTTAAAAGGTGTGACATGAGACAGATGTTGACTGGATATATGCTAAAATATGTATGTTGCAAATATAGTCTTCTAAATTTGTGGTTTATTTTTAAGGTTACATCAAAGAAGATCTTGATCCTTGTCCTCGTCCAAAAAGACGGCAGCCTTACAATGCAATGTTTTCTCCAAAAGGCAAAGAGCAGAAGACTTAAATGTTGAAGCAAAAACAGAGGAGAGGACAATTTTCTTTTTAGTTATTTATAGTTAAAGTTGGTTTAAACATTGATTTTTTTGATCTTCTGTAAACTGGTTTATAAATCATTTTTCTATTGAAAGTGTTTTTAAATGGCATTTACTCATCACACAGACAACTATTTAAAAATGTGGATAAGTTTATGTTGTATTTTCTTGCTTTTGCACCTTGAAAATAACAAGGTGCTTTTATTTTGCACTCTAAATTAAGAGTTGTTTATTACTTTATTTGGTAATACTTAATTACAATTTTGAAAATACAATTGTTGTAGTCTGATTTGTTTCCTCTCTTCTTTTTACTCCACCTTCCCTTGCTATGTACATTCAGCAGTGACTTCATGTTAACATTACAGATTTTTATTCTCCTATGTAGATCATTCTAATGCCCAACTTTCAAGTCTTTTTAAAAATGCTAAAGTTTAATAGTCCTTTAACTTTTCAGCTTCTTTCGTTCATTAACTTGAAGTACTATTCTGTTGGAGAAGGAAATGGCAACTCACTCCAGTATTCTTGCCTGGAGAATCCCATGGACAGAAGAGCTTGGTGGGCTATAGTCTGTAGGGTTGCAAAGAGTCAGACACAACTAAAGAAATTTAGCTGCATGCACACACTATTCTGTGGTGAATTCCTTTCAAAGTGACTACAGATAACTTTTTTTCCTTTGCCATGTATTATAGATTAATATCCTCTGATCAAAATATTCCAGCCTCATCTTCCTCATTGATCAGGATTTTCATGTGAATTAAATGACATCAGTTTTATGTTTTCACAGAATTAGAAATCACTTATATTTAGTATCTACTTATATGTTAAATCCTCTTTGTACATTGTTTGGCTCTGAATGTGATCTTAGTTCTTTTTATAAACAGCTCTATCATAGCTTTTGGTCAGCACTTCTCTTCTCTTCTTTCCCCTTCCCAAATTGTTTATATGTTTGATTTTTGTTCTCTGCTGGCAGTCAACTAATCTCTCCCAATAGTAGCCATTCACTGGTCACCTACTATATGCCAGGAACTGTGCTACACTCTTCACATAGTTTTCTTCTTTTAGTCTTCAAATAATCTTGTGAATTTATGAATCAACTTAATACTAAGCTGTAAAAAAAAAAAAATCAACCCCCAAATCAGATTAAAATAACAAATGACTAGGTTTTTTGTTTTTTTTTCTCATGTTGAAAAGTTTGGAGATCAGTGGTCTAAAGCTGGTCCGTGCCCTCATGGTGGACCCAGATTTCTTCTAGCTTTCTGTTCTTTGATACTTTATATGTGGCCTCCATCCTTTTATTAGTTATGCCACCTCTAGAATCATGTCCATGTTCTAGGCAGGTAGAAGAGAAAAGAAAAGCACACATCATTTGTTTTTTGTCCGTCTTTAATAAGTTTTCCAGAAGGCCCTTCCCAGTGACTTGGCTACCTCTAATAACAGGTGAAATTAGAGCTCAGGGTTGCCTGATTCAAGAATCAGCTTGTTTAGCGCTTCTGACAGCTTGTTTAGTGTTTCAAACACCTGAATTGGAAGAGGGTACTACAGGATGAGCAGTTAAAGCTGTATACATCTAGTGATTTGTTTTTTTAAAAGGTAACATAAGCAGGGACAATAGGAGATTGTCTACCTGACAGTGGCTTGACAGCATTCCAACCCCTTAAGCAGCATTTTTCATTTTTCTTCAGTTACCCTGTGAGAGTGGGTAAGCTGAGGTCTCTTACCCACCGTTGATCAGCTCTACCTTTAAATGAAGTAATAGACACTTTTTAAAAACAGTTGTCACATACATTTAAATGGAGAAGTGCAGTTTGGTATTTAATATGTATGAAAAGACTTGTCTTCATTTGTAAAGCATCATAGATGTTAAACAGTATTTTCATACAAACATGTATCAGTCACTGTATGTAGTTACATAGTTTCAAGTTGCCTGTGAGCTTTTCAAAGTTGAAGACCTGTGATTTAAACATCTGAAAACATGCAAAACCTCTATGTTAGCACTTAACATTAGATTAACACCTTTCCTGCCTTTGACAGGCATTCTGATTAAACCGTGTGAAACCTAAGGTTGTCAGAGGTAGCACTGTAAATGAGTTAATCATGGTACCCAGATACATACAGAAGATAATAACATGCTACCTAGAGAAAAGAACAAGTGAAGCAGAAGAATATTCCTAACACCTTTCATCTAGTGAAAAATTTCCCCAAATCCAACTGGAAAGGCAGCTATTAGTAGGCCTAATGTATTAGTAACTTGGAAACAGTGTCAGACTTTATTTTAGGGAGCTCCAAAGTCACTGCAGATGGTGACTGCAGCCATGAAATTAAAAGACGCTTACTCCTTGGAAGAAAAGTTATGACCAACCTAGATACAATATTCAAAAGCAGTAACATTACTTTGCCGACTAAAGTCCGTCTAGTCAAGGCTATGGTTTTTCCAGTAGTCATGTATGGATGTGAGACTTGGACTCGCAAGAAGGCTGAGTGCCGAAGAAGGCTGAGTGCCGAAGAATTGATGCTTTTGAACTGTGGTGTTGGAGAAGACTTGAGAGTCCCTTGGACTGCAAGGAGATCCAGCCAGTCCATTCTGAAGGAGATCAACCCTGGGATTTCTTTGTAAGGAATGATGCGAAAGCTGAAACGCCAGTACTTTGGCCACCTCATGTGAAGAGTTGACTCATTGGAAAAGACTTCGATGCTGGGAGGGATTGGGGGCAGAAGAAGGGGACGACCGAGGATGAGATGGCTGGATGGCATCACTGACTCCATGGACGTGAATCTGAGTGAACTCCGGGAGTTAGTGAGGTGATAAACAGGGAGGCCTGGCGTGCTGTGATTCATGGGGTCGCAAAGAGTTGGACACGACTGAGCGACTGAACTGAACTGAACTCAATTTAAATTGCATCTAGCTTATGTATTTAAAAAATCGGAGAACATTCTTAGGCCCTCTAAAACAACTCTGAAAGACTGCAAAGATTTTTCCCTAGGGCGTCTTTAATTTATAATGTAATTGCCAAAAAGAAATAGTGTTGCAAAAAGCTATTACATAACACTAGTAGAGTTAGATAGCATCACGGACTCAGTGGGCATGAATTTGAGCAAACTCTGGGAGATGGTGGAGGACAGAGGAGGCTGGCAGTTCATGGGGTTGCAAAGAGACACAGTTGAGTGACTGAATAACGCATTTCTTAAGCATTCATCAAACACTTTTATCTTTACCAGGTGTAATACATACAAGAATTAGAATCAGGCAAATCTTGACAATTTTTTTTTTCCAATGGGGCAAGTTTTAAAGAACACACCTAAGAATCCTGACACCCTGACACCCTGACAAGCATGAGTTTAATTCTGAAAAATGCCACTTCAAAATAGGCATTTAAAATAACTCAAGTTTTACCATTCAGGTGTGTATTCTCAGCAAGCCTAGCAGTTTAAAACATCTCAGAATCTTTCTCTTTGCTGAGGTGATGATGTTAGAATGGTTCCTTAGAAAACTGAAGTGTGCTTGCACTTGGATTCTTTACTATGCACGTAAGGAATTAGTGAAGAAGTTGTCTGCTGTCAAACCAGCAGAGGCCACAAGAGAGCTGTTTTTGGAAAATAATGGGAACTACGGACTGAACACTTACAGAAGAAAATTTATAGGCTAAATAGGATATAAATTAGAAACCTCTGGTACAGTAATGAGAGCTCAGTTAGCAAAAAGCTTTCAACATAGTTGCTGTTGATTAAGCCAATGACAGGCAAATAATGCATGGTCCTGACAAATAACAAACATGTTCTTACTAAGATCATGGCATCTGGCCCCCTCACTTCATGGCAAATAGATGGGAAAACAGTAGAAACAGTGAAAGACTTTATTTTGGGGGGGCTCCCAAATCACTGCAGATGGTGACTGCAGCCATGAAATTAAAAGACACTTGCTCCTTGGAAGAAAAGCTATGACCAACCTAGATAGTGTATTCAAAAGCAGAGACTACTTTACCAACAAAGGTCCATTTAGTCAAAGCTTTGTTTTTTCCAGTAGTCATGTATGGATGTGAGAGCTGGACTGTAAAGAAAGCTGAGTGCCAAAGAATTGATGCTTTTGAACTGCGGTGTTGGAAAAGACTCTTTGCAGTCCCTTGGACTGCAAGGAGTTCCAACCAGTCCATCCTAAAGAAAATCAGTCCTGAATATTCATTGGAAGGACTAATGCTGAAGCTAAAACTCCAATACTTTGGCCACCTGATGCAAAGAACTATCACTGGAAAAGACCCTGATGCTGGGAAAGATTGAAGGCAGGAAAAGGGATGACAGAGGATGAGATGGTTGGATGGCATCACCAACTCAAGGCACATGAGTTTAAGCAAACTCTGGGAGTTGGTGATGGACAGGGAGGCCTGGCGTGCTGCAGTCCATGGGGTCGCAAAGAGTCAGACGTGACTGAACTTACACACTGGGCATTTATATACAAGAGATATGGGACATCAGTTATTATCCAGTAGAAGACCAGACATCAACATACAAAGATGCCCAAGAGGTCAAAGAAGCTTGGACTGAGTGCCAAAGAAATATTAAGGATAATTATAACTTGAACTATGCCTTTGGATGAGTTAACCTCAAGAAAAAAAGACAAGACAATCTAAGTTGGGAAATGAACCCAAATGTGGAAATGCTAAAATAAGGAGCTCTGGACATAATTTGGCTCTGGCCCCTCACTTCGTAACAAGGAAAGAAGAGCCCGAAGAGAGAGACTTGCAAGGTCCCAACAGCCTGGAACAAGACTAGTCTGAGGCCTCGGTCTGGTGCTCTTTCACCTTGAAGCATACTGCCCACAGATAAATTAGAGCTTGAGAGGAGGGCCATGTGGCATTATTAGAGAGGCAATAAACTTGCGTTTTAAAGGCAAGTCTTATACAGTTTGGACTTGAGTCCATAGTCCTGTGGTTTTCAAACTGTTAATAGCAGATCCCATTATTCAAATTAAATCAGTTTACATAGAATATCAGTAATCAGTATTTTAAATACACATATTTATGTTAACCATTCAAATCTGTCCTCATAAATCCAAACTGTGTGTGTGCGCACGTGCATGCACACAGTCATGTCTGACTGTTTACAACCCTATGGACTGTAGCCCACCAGGCTCCTCTGTCCATGGGATTGTCCAGGCAAGAATACTGGAGTGGTTGCCATTTCCTACTCCAGAGGATCTTCCCAACCCAGGGATCAAACCCGTATCTCTTGCATCTCCTGCATTGACAGGCAGATTCCTTACCACTGAACCACCTGGGAAGCCCCAATCACTGAGCGTAGATAAACACAAAATTCTGAGATGAATTATGGATGGCTGGTTACATCAGCCTCAGCATCCATGATATCCTAGTCAAATGCTCCTTGTGCCCCAATTCAATTAAATCAGAGTATCTGGGGTATGGTCTAGGCATCAGTTTTCTGGGTTTTTTTTTTTTAAACCTTCTTAGGTGATTCTAGTGTGCAGCCACATCTGAGAACCACTACCCTAAGTCACTATTGCAAGCTAGTTACATTGTATTTGAACTTCAGTGTACATCAGAATCACATGGAAGATTTATTAAATCATATTTCTCGACCCCAAAGTGAAAAGGGGCCCCAAATTCACATTTTCATACTGTTCCCAGATGATACTAATGCTGCTAGTATAATAACCACAAGTACCTAATTATGAAAGTCACCCAGATACTTAGTAGAGATTCTTAGGCTCGTCTTGTGAGAATTTTGATTCACGTGTAGCTTGAGCATTTTTTAAAATTCTTAGATTATTATGAGTCAAGCCTAAGAAATACTGCTTGAGACAACAGCAAAAACTAAATAGCAACATGCTGAGCTTTCAAACATTCTCTGACAAACAGATTGAGTTGCGTAATAATGTATTCATTTAGATATAATCATCAGGCAGCCATATACATAAGATGCGTTTGGTGAGGGACAAGGAGTAGTCACATGTATTACTGCTACTGTTTGGGGTCCGGCTGGAAGGACTGAAACAAGCTCTAATACTTTGGCCACCTAATGCACAGAACTGACTCTAGAAAAGACCCTGATGCTGGGAAAGATTGAAGGCAGGAGGAGAAGGGGACGATAGGGGATGAGATGGGGGATGGCATCACCAANTTCGGGAAGACCCTGTCGAGGAGGAAATGGCGACCCACTCCAGTATCTTGCTTGGAGAATCCCATGGACAGAGGAGCCTGGTGGGCTACAGTCCATAGGGTCGCAAAGAGTCAGACGACTGAGCGACTATCACTTTCAGCAAGTGTTCTTTTTTCTCCCTTTGGTTGAAGCCACTAGCCATGTGGGATCTTAGTTCCCTGGCCAGGGACTGAACCAGCACCCCCTGCAGTGGAAGCCCAGGGTCTTCACTACTGGCCACCAGGGCAGTTCCTGCCTCCTTCCCAGCGTTGATAGCTTCAAGTTATTCCACTAACGACTGCCTCGTATTTACATTTGCACTGCCTTTTTTTCCCCCCATTTTTTCCCTAAAGTCTCCAACAGGTTCTTCAAATACCCATCAATATAATATTTTCAAATCACTTAAATGCATTGGCTCAACTATTAATTTCCTGGAAGCCTCCTTCCCACAGCCTCACATCGTCTTGCTCCAACCTGCCACACATCCTGGGAATTCCTTTCCCCACGTTCCTGGGTTAGAATCCTTGCTTCCTAGATCCTGTGTCATCCTCTCCCCTGGGTCAGCCCCTACGTTGCAGAAGCACGTTCTCTAGGGACGTGGCAAACACTCTCGAGGACGCTGGTGGGTATGTCAGCTGGCGCAGCTGTCCCAGATGGCCATCTGGCTGTGTCAGTCAAATGAAGAACACAGAAAGCCTCTGCCCCTGGGATCCTGCTCCTGGGCACTCACTCAAGAGGTCACGTGGGGCCCTAAGAGGGTACACACAAGAGAAGTTCCCGGTGAAGCCCTGGTGTCTTTGTGTGCAGGAAGTTTTCTGACCTCTGTAGATAATTTATACCCTATCACTTCACTGAACAGCAGCTCTTTAGTTGATTCTCTTGGGTTTTCTAAGTATTTGTATATTATCAACAAATAGTAAAAGTGCTACGTCCTCTTTTCTAATTTCTAGGCATCTAATGTCTTCCTCCTTCCTGATTGCTCTGGTCGATACTTTCGGCACCATGGTAAATGGTAGTAGAGCCGATGGCCATTCCTGTCTTATTTTAAAACATTACTCAGTCGGTTGAGTTTGGGTTTCGCTGCGTCTCTGTGGCGACGTGCAGGCTCCGCTCGCTGCGGGGCTGCCGGTGGCTCCGCCGGCCGTGGTGCCGGCTTCTCGCTGCGGGGCTGCTCGTCGGACCGCGGGCTTCGGTGCTCGTGCCCGGGCTTCAGTGGCTGAGGCTATGGGATCTCTCCGGATCAGAGTTCGAACCCACATCCCCTGCACTGGCAAATTCTTAGCCACTGTACCACCCGGGGAGTCCCTGTCCTTTCTTGTGCTGACTTTAGTAAGGTTATGGACGTTGTGGTTTATTTTAATTAGACCACTGGATTTTTCTTTACTTTTTTATTAAAGTAAACGTACGGTGCTCAGATCCTAAGTGTAGAGCTTAATGAAGTTTTACAAATGTACAGGTTCAGAGCAAAACACGGAATTTCCATGGCACTGCCCTGGTGGCCCAAGGGTTGAGAAGAGAATTCGATCCCTGGTCAGGGAACTAATATCTCACGTGCTTCGGGGCAAGTAGAGAAGCCTCCGCATCCCACAACTAGAGAAAGCCTGGATGCTGCAGCCAAGACCCAGTGAAGCTAAAATTAAAAACAAAACAAAACAACACAGAATTTCCAGCACTCTGGAAGGGTCCATGTATCTGCTGTTAATCATTATCCTCCTCGAAGATAACCACTATTCTGATACCATTCACTAGCTTTGTTTGTTCTTGAACTTCATGGCAATGGAATTACACGCTACGCACTCTACGGTCAGCTCCTTCCACTCAATATTGTGTCTGTAAAATCACCCGTGTTGTGTATGTAGCGCTGGTTATTTTCTCATTGCTATGTGGAATTCCACAGGAATATATGAACATACCACCACCCATTTAACCATTCCATGCTGATAGATGTTGGGTTATTTCCAGTTTTGGCTATTATAAATAAAGTTACTGGAAAAACGTGTGTATGCATCTTAATTAGGTCTGTATCCGGGAGTGGAGTTGCTAGGTCACAGGGCATGTGTTTCAGCTCGTGTGTGTGTTAGTCGCTCAGTCGTGTCCAACACTTTGCAACCCATAGACTATAGCCCAGGGCTTCCTCTGTCCCTGGAATTTTCCAGGCAAGAAGATTGGAGTGGGTTGCCATTTCCTTCCCAGGGTTTTAGCGCATACATGTGCTCAATTTCGCACACACTGCAGAACTGTCTTGCAAAGTGGTTGTGACCGATACACACTTTCAGTTGTTCCATTTCCTTCCATTTCCTCAGGACAGCTGGCCTCTCAGTCAGTCCTTTTAATTTTAGCCACTCTGTTGTGAGTGCAAGAGTATTACTGTGGCTTTATTTTGTGTTTCCCTGATGAGTAAGGACACTTAGCACCTTTTCATATAGATTATTGGCCATTGGAATGTTACCTTTTGTAAAGTGTCTGTTCAAGTCTTTTGCTCATTTAAAAAATTGGGTTGTCTTCTTGTTGCTGATTTTTCTCTATATACTTAAAATTTTCATACATTATACTAAAAAAAGTTTAGGTCAATTTACCTTTCTATTGAAATTTAGGAAGATGCTAGTTTTGCCACACACACTCCAGTGCTGAATATTATCAGACTTTTTCAGTTCAGTTCAGTCACTCAGTCATGTCCAACTCTTTGCAACCCCAAGGACTGCAGCACANTTGGCCATTGGAATGTTACCTTTTGTAAAGTGTCTGTTCAAGTCTTTTGCTCATTTAAAAAATTGGGTTGTCTTCTTGTTGCTGATTTTTCTCTATATACTTAAAATTTTCATACATTATACTAAAAAAAGTTTAGGTCAATTTACCTTTCTATTGAAATTTAGGAAGATGCTAGTTTTGCCACACACACTCCAGTGCTGAATATTATCAGACTTTTTCAGTTCAGTTCAGTCACTCAGTCATGTCCAACTCTTTGCAACCCCAAGGACTGCAGCACACCAGGCTTCCCTGTCCATTACCAACTCCCGGAGTTCACTCAGACTCACGTCCATCGAGTCAGTGATGCCATCCAACCAACTCATCTTCTGTCATCCCCTTCTGCCACCTTCAATCTTTCCCAGCATCGGGGTCTTTTCCAGTGAATCAGTTATTTGAATCAGGTGGCCAAAGTATTGTAGTTTCAGCTTCAGCAGCATCAGTCCTTCCAATAAATATCAGGACTTATTTCCTTTAGGATTGATTGGTTTNCACCTTCAATCTTTCCCAGCATCGGGGTCTTTTCCAGTGAATCAGTTATTTGAATCAGGTGGCCAAAGTATTGTAGTTTCAGCTTCAGCAGCATCAGTCCTTCCAATAAATATCAGGACTGATTTCCTTTAGGATTGATTGGTTTGATCTTCTTACAGTCCAAGGGACTCTCAAGAGTCTTCTCCAACACCACAGTTCAAAAGCATCAATTCTTCACTGCTCAGCTTTCTTTGTGGTCCAACTCGTACATCCATACACGACTACTGGAAAAACCATAGCTTTGACTAGATGGAGCTTTGTCAGCAAAGTAACGTCTCTGCTTTTTAATATGTTGTCTAGCCCAGTCATAGCTTTTCTTCCAAGGAGCAAGCGTCTTTTAATTTCATGTCTGCAGTCACCATCTGCAGAGATTTGGGAGCCCAAGGAAATAAAATCTGTCACTTTCCATTGTTCCCCATCTATTTGCATGAAGTGATGGAACCAGATGCCATGATCTTAGTTTTCTGAATGTTGAGTTTCAAGCTAGCTTTTTCACTTTCCTCTTTCATCTTCATCAAGAGGCTCTTTAGTTTCTCTTCATTTTCTGCCATAAGGGTGGTGTCATCTGCGTATCTGAGGTTATAAATATTTCTCCTGGCAACCTCAGTTCCAGCTTGTGCTTCATTTGGCCAGCATTTTGCATGATGTACTCTGCATATAAGTTAAATAAGCATGGTGACAATATACAGCCTTGACTTACTTTTTTCACAATTTGGAACCAGTCTGTTGTTCCATGTCCAGTTTTAATTGTTGCTTCTTGACCTGCATACAGATTTCTCAGAAGGCAGGTAAGGTGGTCTGGTATTCCCAACTCTTTAAGAATTTTCCACAGCTTGTTGTGATCCACACAGTCAGGGGCTTTGGAGTAGTCAATAAAGCTGAAGCAGATGTTTTTCTGGAACTCTCTTGCTTTTTTGATGATCCAACAGATGTTGGCAATTTGATCCCTGGTTCTTCAGCCTTTTCTAAATCCAGCTTGAACATCTGGAAGTTCTCGGTTCATGTACCGTTGAAGCCTCACTTGGAGAATTTTGAGCACTCCTTTGCTAGTGTGTGAGGTGAGTGCAATTGTGCGGTAGTTTGACCATTCTTTGGCATTGACTTTCTTTGGGATTGGAATGAAAACTGATCTTTTCCAGTCCTGTGGCCACTGCTGAGTTTTCCAAATTTGTTGGCATATTGAGTGCAGCACTTTCACAGCATCACCTTTTAGGATTTGAAACAGCTCAACTGAAATTCCATCACCTCCACTAGCTTTGTTCATAGTGTTGCTTCCTAAGGTCCACTTGACTTCACATTCCCGGATGTCTGGCTCTAGGTGAGTGATCAGACTTTTTAATGTTTGCCAATATGGCAAGCGTCAAAAGGTATTTAATTATTACTCTATTTTTAACTTTTTAGAACTTTAGGTTGATTCATGCAAACATATATACATATAAAATCGTGTGTATTTAAAAGAATAAGAATAAAACCAGGGACTTCCCCGGTAGTTTGGTGGCGAGGACCCCACTGTGATCCCAATGCAGGGGCTTGGGTTTGATCCCTGGTTGGGGAACAACACACTGCAACTAAGACCTGGTGCAGCCAGATGAATAAACAAAAAATAAAAAATTTTAAAGGAATAAAACCAATCAACGCCAGTATATCCATCACTCAGGTTAAGAAACAGTATTATAGGATCTTAGAAGCTCCCTATGTGCCTCTCCTTGAGGTAGCTACCACCTTGTCTTCTGTGTTATCATTTTGTGTTAGTTGGGGTATGGAGAGAACAAAGTGCTGAAATAAAGATATTCAACACTGCATTAAGAAATAAGCCATTCCCATGCCAGTCCGAGGCGAACAGCTCAGGTTGGTGGGACAGCTCTGGTCTACGTGATCATTCGAGAGACTTGATTCCTTATATTTTTGCTCTCTGCCAGCACCAGGGCATTTCACCATCTCTTTGGCTGAAGCTGTGTCACACTGATGCATCTAGGTGACAGCTGGCAGGAATGGGGAAAAAAAATGATGGAGGTGGCACTCAAAAGTCTTAGATCCAGACCCGGAAGCAGCACATCACTTCTACTAGGCTCCATAAACAAGACCATGGTCAATACTTAACACCCCAGAAATGCAATCCATCTGGGCAGCTATGTCCCCAGTGTCTTCTGTTCTCAAGGGAGAAGGGTCTGGGTTTTGTGGTTTTAAAATCATGGATTCTGGTCCCATCACTTAATGGCAAATAGATAGAGAAACAATGACAGACTTTTTGGGGGGGCTCCAAAATCACTGCAGATGGTGACTGCAGCCATGAAATTAAGACACTTACTCCTTAGAAGAAAAGCTATGACCAACCCAGACAGCACATTAAAAAACAGAGACATTACTTTGCTGACAAAGGTCAAAACTATGATTTTTCTAGTAGTCATGTATGGATGTGAGAGTTGGACCACAAAGAAAGCTGAGTGTTGAAGAACTGATGCTTTTGAACTGTGGTGTTGGAGAGGACTCTTGAGAGTTCCTTGGACTGCGAGAAGATCGAACCAATCAATCCTAAAGGAAATCAGTCCTGAATATTGATTGGAAGGACTAATGCTAAAGCTGAAGCTCCAATACTTTGGCCACCTGATGTGAAGAACTGAGTCACTGGAAAAGACCCTGACACTAGGAAAGATTGAAGGCAGGAGGAGAGGGGGACGACAGATGATAAGGTGGTTGGATGCCATTACTGACTTGATGGACATGAGTTTGAGTAAGCTCTGGGAGTTGGCGATGAACAGGGAAGCCTGGAGTGCTGCAGTCCATGGGGCTGCAGAGTCGGACACGACTGAGCAATGAACTGAACTGAACCTTGGTGTGTACCTTGCAACAAGTTGTTGATTTTTAGTTGCTCAGTCGTGTCTAACTCTTTTGCAATCCTGTAGACTGTAGCCCGCCAGGCTCGTCTGCCTGTGGAATTTCCCAGGCAAGAATACTGGAGTGGGTTGCCATTTCCTTCTCCAGGGGAATCTTCCCGAACCAGGGATCAAATCTGGTTCTAATGCCTTTTCTGCATTGCAGGCTAGTTTCCTGAGCAGGGATAAAACCTGGGCCTCCTGCGTTGGAAGCATGGAGTTTCAGCCACTAGACCACCAGGGAAGTCCCTTTTCATTTATTTTCTTGCATTTTCCAAACAAATATCATGTGTAAATAATGATAACTTAACCTTTTTTTTTCCCAATTAGAATGTTTCTCAGATCTAAAACTCACTCGTTTTTAGATATTCTGATTACCTACAGCATCTGTATTCATTTCTTAGGGCTAATACGGCAAAGTACCACAAACTGGGTGACTTAAAACATTTGCTGTCTCATAGATGTGGAAGTTCCATGTCTGAAACTGAGGTACAGACGGGGTCTGCTCTTTCTGAAACTAGTAGGGAAGGATTCTTCCTGCCTTTTCCTACTTTGGGGGGTTCGCTGGCAATCCTGGGGTTCCTCCTCTGTTTTAGCAGCCGCAGCAGGCTCGCTGCCTCTGTGTATCCGTGCCTCTCTTCTTCTCACAAGGACACCAGCCATTTTGGATCAGGGCCCATCCTAATGGTGTCATCATAATTTATTAATAAGTACATTTGCAAAGGTTGTATTTCCAGAAAGATTGCATTCACAAGCACCGAGGGCCAGAACTGTAACATGTCTTTAGTGGGGACATGAGTCAACCCCTAACAGCATTGAAATGATTTCCTCTTTTTAAAAAATTTACTTGGCTGTACCAGGTCTCAGGTGTAGCACGTGGGATCTAGTTCCCTGAGCAGGGACGGAACCCCAGGCCCCTGCATCGGAAGCGAGGTGTCTTAGCCATTGGACCATCAGGGAAGTCCCTGTTTTCCTCTTCTTGAGGCACCTTCAAGAGTAGGGTTAATAGCAGAGATCAATGGAATTAGTTTTTCATTTTGAAGACATGTCTTTGAAACCCTTAAAGTTGTATGTGAAATCGGGTACAGGTATGCATTTGGGTTGGGGAAGGGGTTTAAGATGTCCATAGGATTTCCACAGGCGTCTTTCACCCACTAAAAACTTAAGACTTACTCATGCAGACCAAAAAGGCAATAAGCATTATGTTATTAAATCAAGTTCAAAAAAGTAAACTTCTATTATACTGTAGATTATGGAAGTCATCTATGTTTAATGACATTTGACTAGCATGTACTTGTACAGTGTATGATCATTTACAGATAGCTTTTACATACATTTTGTCTTTTGAACCTCTTCACATATGTAAGAGGTATGTATATAATACTCTAGTTTTAGGCAGAAGAAAGTAGATTCAGAGAGGTTACTATAAAATGGAAAAGTAAATAACAAGTCAGTTCTTAAACTCAGGTCTTTAAAAATATACATATATGTATACATATGTTATAGCTTTTCAAATATGAAATCATACTATATACACTTATCGACTTTTTGTTTTTCAAGCAGTATATTCTGGACATCTTTCCACATCGCTACACATGGGTTTATATATCTCTTTTTTAACAGTTGCAATGTATGGCATTTCCATAATTTATCTAATTCCTTATTCATGCCTATTTAGGTAATTTTCAGTTTTCCACTGTTAGGAACAATGCTTCAGTGAGAATCCTGATATACCTACACTTTGTACATTTGTGCAGGAATTGAAGATTTGTTGAGTCAGATTGCATCCCTCCATCAGGTATTTTGACAGTGATTATCAAATTTTCCTCCAAATAATGGCACTTCACACTCCTCAGTGGAGACTGAAAGTGCCAGTTTCGTATTCTTGCCAATGAAAAGTCTGCGGCCACACTGTCAGCAGGTTGTTGGGGCTTGTTGCTGCTGTCTTAATTTTTGGCTTGTGCGGGGTCTCCCCTGCTGCACAGGCTTTTCTCTGGCTGCGTCCGGGGCCGGGTTCCTTTCCTCCATATCTTCTCTAGCATTTAAGATTTGCAGATATTTTGATGATGGCCATTCTGACCAAAGTGAGATATTTCACTGTAATTTTTATGTAAATTTCCCTAATAATAAGTGATGTTGAGCATCTGTATATATTCTTTGGAGAAATTCTGTTTAAGTCTTCCTATTNACAAGGCTAATGTGGCACACAGCCAGAACCTCGGCACAGTGCGACTGCAGCACACTGCCGGATTCTCAGTAAAGGAGGACCGCAGCACAGAGCCCGGAAATCTCTGCAGGGCGACCGTTGCACAGTGCTTGGAACTCATTGCTAGCCAACCGAGGTACACACCCCGCACCTCGGCACAGGGTGACCGCTGCACACAGGCTGGACTTTGGTGCAGGGTGACTGCGGCACACAGCCCAAACTTCAGTGAAGAGTGACCACGGCACACAGCCCAGACCTCGGGAGATGGCAACCGCGGCACACAGCCCGGACCTCTGGAGATGGCGACCATGGAACACAGCCCGGACCTCAGCAGAGAGCGATCACGGCACAGAGCCTGGAATTCGTCACAAGCCAACCGCGGAACACACCCCAGACCTTGGCACAGGGTGACCGCAGCACACAGGCTGGACTTCGGCACAGGGCGACCGCGGCACACAGCCCGAACCTCAGTAAAGGGCGACTGAGGCACACAACACTAAACTTGTCACCACCCAACCGTGGAACACAGCCCAAGCCTGTGCACAGGGTGACCGTGGCACACAGCCCGGACCTCTGGAGATGGCGACTGCGGCACACAGCCCGGACATTGGCAGAGAGCGACCGCGGCACAGAGCACGGAATTCGTCACAAGCTGACCACGGAACACAACCCAGACCTCGGTGCAGGGTGAGCATAGCCCAGATCTTGGTGCAGGGCAACCGCGGCACACAGTCCGGACCTCGGCACACGGCGACCGCAGCACACAGCCCGGATCTCAGTGGAGGGCGAGATCTGGGCTGTGTGCTGCAGATCTCGGTGTAGGGCGANCTGGTCGTGGTGAGGGGGCTTCGCATTTCGGTGGCTCCTCTCGTTGCTGAGTGTGGGCTCTAGACACACGGGCTTCTGCAGTTGTAGCACATGGGCTCAGCGGCTGTGGCTCCTGGGCTCCAGAGCACGGGCTTGCTTAGCTGCTCTGAGGCATGTGTGACCTTCCTGGATCAGGAATTAAACCCTGATTGCATTGGTACCCAATTCTTAACCACCAGGGAAGCCCTTTTATCAAGTTTTTATTGCTAACTTATATTTTCCAATGAGACTTTTAAAAAGAAAACCCACTTTGTTTTAATTTGCATTTCTTTTGAGAAAAGCTGAGCATCTTAGAGTGGAGAAGTTTGTTTCTAGGTATGACAAGAAACTCAGAAGTCATAAAAAGTCTAATAAACGCAATTTTGTGAATTGCTTATGTCTTTTGCCTACATATTCAAAAATGATGATTTTTCCTTTCTTATTGATTTAAAGAAGCATTTTTTTATTTTTAGGGATAATATCCCCTTGCCATATGTGTTACAAATATTTTTTCCAAGTTTTTTATCTTTTTAAATGGTGTTTTGTGCCATGCAAAATATAGAATAAAAATAGCCTAAGGCTTCTGAGTTTGGGGCTATAAGGCTTCTGAGTTTGGGGCTATATTTAGAAAAGACTTCCCTATTTCAAGATTACCAATATAAATATTTACTGAAGTACTTTTCTTTTTGGACTCTTAGGTTACTTTTTATATTTAAGTCTTTGATCCATCTGGAGCTTATTTTGGATTGAGAAAGGAATTAGGAATCCATATTTACTTTAATTGGCTAGTTGAGTATTCCAATCCCTTTTATTAACCCTGTCTTTATTACATGTCTATTTTTATTGGGGTCTAATTCTATGCTCTGTTGTACTCCATTGATTCTTAAAATAATTTATTTCCGGCTGTGCTGGGTCGTTTTGCAAAACGAGTTGCAGCGCGTGGAGACTCCTCTCCAGCTGCGGGTAAAGAGCTTCTTGTGGAGGCGGCTCCTTGCATCGCAGAGCGCCGGCCCTAGGGCACGTGGGCTTCAGCAGGCGCAGCTCCCAGGCTCTAGAGCACAGGTTCAATAGCTGTGGCCCAGGGGCTTAGCTGCTCACAGCACGTGGGCTCTTCCACATGTAGGGATCGAACCCGTGTCGCCTTCACTGGCAGGTGGACTCTTTACCACTGAGCCACCAGGGAAGCTCCACTGATGTTTTAATTAAAGAGGTTTCAAAATACGTGCTAATATGCATGTTAGTGCAACGCAAGTCATTCCCGAACATTACTCTTCTTTTTCAGAATTTTCCATAGTGATTCTTATTTATTCTTCTAAGTGAAACTTAGAACAATTTTGACAAGTCCCTTTTTAAAAAACAATATTTATTTGGCTGCGTCGGGTCTTAGTTGAGGCACATGGGATCTTCGCAGCACCTCTGGGGATCTTTTCTTGAGCACCGACTCCCGAGTCGTGGCCCGAGGGCTCTGGAGTGTGCGCGCTGGGTTACCCCTCAGCATGCGGATCTTAGCTCCCCAGGCAGGGAACAAACCTGCCTCCCCTGCACTAATGCAAGGCGGCTTCTTAACCAGCGGACCATGGGAAGGGAGTGAGTGAACGTCGCTCAGTCGCGTCTGACTCTTTTCGATTTCATGGAGTACAAAGTCCATGGAATTTTCCAGGCCATAATACTGGAGTGGGTAGCCTTTCCCTTCTCCAGGGGCTCTTCCCAACCCAGGGTTCGAACCCAGATTTCCCGCACTGCAGGCAGATCTTTACCAGCTGAGCCACTAGGGAAGCCCAAGAATACTGGAGTGGGTAGCCTATCCCTTCTCTTTATAGATCTCCAGGGGATCTTCCCGATCCAGGAATCGAACCGGATGGACCACCACGGAAGTCCCTAATTCTGACAAGTGCTAAAGAAAATCCTGTTGATTTGGGTTGTATTCAGTATATCTACTGGTTCAGAAAGAACTGGCATTTTTACATTGGTGAGTCTTCTTACCGATGAACAAGGTGTTTTCACTGAATTATTTTATTCGGTTTCTTCATAGAGTTTTATAGTATTCTTCAAGTAGTTCTGAAAACTTTCTGAATATATTCAGAGACTTTGCACAGTTCAACCCCAGGGGGCGCCATTCACACTGACGTCAATGGTCGAGGTCCCTATTCACTGTGTCCTGAGTTCCTTTCTATACCTTACTTTCTTACTATGTGATATTCTCTTCTGCTATATTTAAATTAGACACTGTTTTGACACGAGAAAGTTACTGATGTTTGAATATTCACTTTATAACCTGCCACGCTTGTTGCTTCTTCACTTTTTCAATTGATCCTTAGGTTTTCAACATGTAATCATGATAACTAACAATAATTTCACCTTGGACTTTTATGTTCTGTACTGGCTAACACTTCCAATACAATATTAAGTGATGGGATTAAGTGCAGAACTCACATCAGGTCTTTTGACCTTAAGTCCCGATGCTCTTTTTTAGGTACATATTCAGTTCATTACATGGTTGCTGAGCCCCAGATACACAAAAAGCATGATATAACTCTTATGTGGGGTTTAAAAACTCTTCAGTTCTGCTCCTTTGTTCTATGTGATTATTGTTATCCTTGTATAATCCAGCAGTGACTGTAATAGTGCCTTAATAATAACAAGAATTTAGAAATTTCTTCAAGAAATGATACCAGAGCAGCCTATAACCTGACATATATGCAGAATGGTTTAAAATATGCTTTAACAGAGCTAGGTAAACAAATGTATATCTGACATCTGAGCTCATAGCCACCTTAACTTCATTTTTGTCTCAACAAATCACTTTTATACTTAATGGGGAGCCAACCAGCTTGAACTTAAGAAAAAATAATAGGTTTTGATGGGAAAATCTATCAGATTTCTTTCAACAGAAAAGAGATGTTAGATGGGAAACTTCTTTATATCTTGCGTTAAAGGAACAGGAGAATGATTTTACAGGTTTTGGGAGTCCACTGTGGACTTGTGTGTGAAAGGGCTTTCTTGGTGGCTCAGGTAGTAAAGAATCTGCTTGCAGTGCAGGAGATCCTGGGTTTGATCCCTGGATCGGGAAGATTCTCTGGAGAGGGGTATGGCAACCTACTCCAGTATTCTTGCCTAGAGAATTTCATGGACAGAGGAGCCTGGTGGGCTACAGTCCATGGGGTCACAAAGAGTCGGATACGACTCTGCCTGTGTGTACTGAACTGTAACTTCCCCCAATTTTAAAGGAAAACTGGAGAAGGAAATGGCAACCCACTCCAGTGTTCTTGCCTGGGGAATCCCAGGGACAGGGAAGCCTGGTGGGCTGCCGTCTATGGGGTCGCACGGAGTCGGACACGACTGAAGCGACTTAGTAGTAGTAGTAGTATACAAGAAAGATAAGGTAAAAGGAAAAATAAACTGTTCAGTGCTCTAGTTCATAATCTTTTCTTATCCCAATAAAGAGATCTAAGTAAATATCCAGTTGATAATTCTTATGCTGTTAAAAACCTCTTTGACAAATTCAGTATTCTATCCTACTAAATAGAAATGTGACCCTAAAGAAATATTCTTCTCCAAAAACAGGACAGTTTTGCTTTCGTTTTTTGAGGAGAGGGAAGTGGCCCAAAGGGCATGATCAATATTTACCTGAAAGCCATACACAGAAAGCAAACAAAGGACCAAATCCCCCTTGAGACGCTGGAAGCAGAGGTAACGGATAGCACACGCAATGAGGCCCTGAGGCAGAGTTTAACCTTGGGGTAAGGTTTACCTTTGGGGTAAAGAAAGCATGAATGAGCATGTTTTCAAGCACATGAGCGGCAGTCATGTGTAGCTAACTATCTGGTGGGATGAGACTGCAATGTAATAAATGTCATCAAGTTAAGTATTACCATCAGGTGCTAAAAGTTAGAGGATGTTTCCCAAAGTGGATGAGTCATTCACTTGGCAGATCTACATGGGCTGCCTCCTGTGTGGCAGGACCCAACCTGGACACAAAATGCTGGATGAAGAAGACAGCATCCCTGTTCTCAAAGAGCCTGCAGTCTACCCGGGAGTAAACACATAAGTATGTGTGGATGTATTGTTAGAAATTGGGATAGGCGCTCTAAAGCAGTGGTCCCCAGCCTTTTTGGCACCAGGGACTGGCTTCACGGAAGATAGTTTTTCCACACACTGGGGATGGGCGGATGGTTTGAGGATGATTCAAGTGCGTCACATTTACTTTGCACTTTATTTCTATTATTATTACATCAGCTCCACCTCAGACCATCAGGCATTAGATCCCAGAGGCTGGGGACCCCTACATCTGAAGGATGTAACGATGTGCAGAAAGCAACGTGTTTGTGTTAGTCATTCAGTCATGTCCAACTCTTTGCGACCCATGGACAGTAGCCCACCAGGCTCCTCTGTTCATGGAATTTTCCAGGCAAGAATACTGGAGTGGGTTGCTATTCCCTTCTCCAGGGGATCATCCCTACCCAGCGATCAAACCTACATCTCCTGCACTGCAGGCAGATTCTTAACTATCTGAGCCACCTGGAAAGCCCTTCGGAAAAGAATCGGTGCCATAATTTAAATCTGGGACATCTAGGAAGCCTCCCTGAGAAAGCGGCCTCTAAGCTGAAACCTGAGAGCACGCCAGGAGGGGCGGCCTCCCAGCCAAGGTTCACAGGATGAGACGGCCTTCTATCCCCTCCGAGAAGCAGAGGAGGAAGGGACTCCAGCTTTTGCAAAGGCATGAAAGCTCAGGTGTGACAGGTATGAGGGACTACAAGTATCACAGCTCAGGGAGGGAAGGTGTGTAAGTGGAAACACCAGGAAGAGAAAGAAAAAATAAAGACAAAAATATGAGGGAGGTGGAAAAGGAGAAGGCTTCCCAGGCTGCTCAGTGGTAAAGAACTCGCCTGCCAATATAGGAAATGAGAGTGCGATCCCTGGGTTGGGAAGAACTCCTGGAGAAGGAAATGGCAACCCAGTCCAATATTCTTGCCCGGAAATTTCTATGGACAGAGGAGCCAGGCAGGCTATGGTCCATAGAGTCACAAAGAGTTGGACACGACTTAGTGACTGAGCGTGCACGCATGGAGAAAGCCGGAAATTCATTGAGTAGGGAGAGGGGATCCTCCTCTTCTAAAGAGGAAAAAGAATGGCTTGTCCTCTCAGTCAGCTTGGAGTCTAACTGAATGGATAACAGGAATATCCGTCCTTAACAATAATCTTTCAGAGAATACTCTCTACCCTGTCTGAGACTAGATCTTTTTAATATAAATTGCATTTTTGCTTTACCCAACGGTAACTCCTAAAGTGGATTTTTATTCTATTTAGGGCCACGCTGCGAGCCTTGTGGGATCTCAGCTTCCCAACCATGGCTTGAACCTGGGTCTTTGCAATGAAAGTGCAGTCCTGCCCACTGGACCACCAGGGAATTCCCCCAAATGGATTTTTTTTTTTTCCAGGCCACACTGTGCGGCGTATGGGGTCTTAGTTCCTTGACCAAGCATCAAACCCGTGCCCTCCTCATTGGGATCCTGGAGTCTTATCCACTGGACCACTAGGGAAGTCCCGTGGATTTTTAAATTAACAAATGAATCTTACTTCCTACCACAGGCTCGCAACCACTACTTTACAGCAGCCGATGGCTAGAAATCACTCAGCTTTGCTAGCTGCTTCTCAGTAGCCTAATAAAATGTTGACAAGGCTCTCCAAAGAGTCAAGTTCTTCTAATCATGAGTTAACAGCATGTTAATTTTTTCTTTACAGAGAGTAATACCAACTCTTTTTTCAATCTCCTTTTCTCTTTCCTGTTTAAGGTTCTCCGAAAACATCAGAAATTGTTATTGAGGCTACTAAGCTTGAATGTCCTTGCTCTAATCTCTAAGAGATAAAACATGTTTGTTGGGCTGCTTGGACAGGCTGTCATTGAACCTGCAACCAGAGAAGCTTCATAATGAAAAACAACGCCAGCACAAGCTCCAACCGCAAAAAATTGATGTTCGAATTTGGGTGCAGTTCTAAGAATGCCTTAAATCATTCCACTGGTTCTGGGTCTGTGAGTGACAGAGAGAATGTCACAGCCTTGTAACAAACGACTCTCTCATCCTCTTCCTGTATTTTTTCCTTCATTACTACGGTTTGAAATCCACATTTCTGTCTTATCCCAAGAGTCTAAGACATTTAAAATAGCATGCGTGGAATTGAATATATATATAAGGCGGGGGAGACAGCTGTGAGTCTTTCAAGGCTGGGACCTGAGAGACTGGGCATTAGATAGAGTGTTTTGTTTTTAAGCAGAGAAAAAGAGCACCTCTGTTGATTACTACTCCTTGCTCAGCAAGTTCACACTGCCTGGAAGGAGGCTGTGGAGGCAGCAGTGTGCCCGGGAGCCAGGGAAATTAAGCATGCTGTCCTGAGTGCTCAAGAGGGACTCCCTACAAGAGCCGGGGGAGAGATTTGTTTTGAAAAGGAGAGGCACACACAGAGAAAAATGAAGGTACAACTTGGAAACTGGGGGAGGCTCATGCCTTATGGCAGAGATTCCCAAACTTGCTTGGTTCTCAGTCTAAGCGTTTTTCTTTACGTCACACGTCACTGCTTAGAACAAAACAGCTAACAGCTCTGGTTATTAGGTTAAGTCCAAACAGCCTAACAGGTACTTATTCCTAATAATTTAGTAGCTGTTTGAAAAATAAACTGGACCCTGTATAGCTTGCTCTAGATTTCACTCAATAGCACATACAACTTACCCATGTAAAGGGTACACAGTTCAGTGGGTTTAGTATACTCAGAACTAGGCAACTATGCAATCAATGCTAGAATAGTTTTGTCACCTCAAAGACACTCAAAAAAAAAAAAAAAAAAAAAAAACCAAACCACTCCAAACCCACTAGCAGCCAGTCCTTCCCCCTCCCGTTTCCAGCTTTAGGCAACCACTAACCTCTTTTCTGTCTCTATAGAATTGCCTCTTCCTGACATTTCCTATAAATGGAATCATAAGACACGTGGCCTTCCATGTCAGCCTCTTCACTCGGCATGTTCTCAAGCTCTGTCCACACAGCAGCACACATTGGTACCTCATTTCTTTTTGTGGCTAAATAAAATGTGACTGCATGGATACATCACATTTTGTTTATCCATATTTCAGTTAGTAGACATCTGGATCGTTTCTAATTTTGGCTATTATGACTAATGCTGCTATGTACGTTCATGCACAAGTTTTTGTGTGGACATGTTTTCACTTCTCTTGGGTCTCATGCACCTGAGAGAGGAATTGCTGGGTCATTGGTAACTGTTTAAACTTGAGGAACAAACACTAGACTATTTTCCAAAGTGGCTGCGCCGTTTCCCATTCCTACTAGCAGGACATGAGGGTTTGGATTTCTCCACATACTCATCACCTGGTATTACCTGTCTTACTGATCATAGCCATCCTAGAGGGTGTGAAGTGGGATATCACTGTGGTTAATTTGCATTTGTCTGATGACAAGTGATGCTGAGCATCTTTTCATGTGCTTACTGGCTTTTTTGTATATCTTCTTGGAGAAATGTCTATTCAGTCCTTCGCCCATTTAAAAACTAGGTTGTTTTTTAAGGTGTAGGAGTTGTCTATACATTATACATACAATTTATCTTATCAGGTACCTGATTTGCAAATATTTTCTGCCATTCTCTGGGTTGTGTTTTCTAGTTTTGAGTTTTTTTAAAAAAAAAAACTTTTGAATTAAAAAACACACGTGTTTGCTAGAAAATGGACTTCTGGTTGTCAAGCGGGAGAGCAATGTGGGAGAGATGGAGTGAGAGCTTGGGATTAGCAGATGTAAACTATTATACATATAATGGATAAACAGCAAGGTCTTACTGTATAGCACAGGGAACTATATTCAATATCCTGTGATAAACCATAGTGGCGATGAATATAAAAAGAATGTGTATATGTATACATATACATCTATAACTGAATCACTTTGTTGTACAGTGGAAATTAACACAACATTGTAAATCAACCATACTTCAATTTTTAATTTAAAAATACATGTTTGCTTCATCGGAACTGTTATTCTTCCCCCTTCAGTAATGTATGGTTTACAGATGAGTATATTTTGTTACTTTACTCCAAGATGTTTCTTTTAAGATCTCAATTCAGGTTTTGTTTCTGTTAATACCTAATTGCAGAGCAGTACTTTGGACAAGTCACTTCACTGCTCTCTTTTGTCACGTGTAGACAGGAGATAAGGGTGCCTCCATCACCAGGGGGTACATGAAGACCAGGGTGTGTGTGAGCACTTGGCAAAATGCCCACAGAATAGGCACTTCCTTTTTCCGCACGGTTGTTGTTCAGTCACTAAGTCGTGTTCAACTCTTTGCCATTCCATGGACTACAGCATGCCAGACTTCCCTGTCCTTCACTATCTCCCGGAGTTTGCTCAAATTTAAGTCCATTGAGTCAGTGATACCATCTAACCATCTCATCCTCTATCATCCCCTTTTCCTTCTGCCCTCAGCCTTTTCCAGCATCAGGGTCTTTTCTAATGAGTCATCTCAAGAGGTCAAAGTATTAGAGTTTCAACATGTCCTTCTAGTGAGTATTCAGGGTTGATTCCCTTTAGGATTGACTGGTTTGAGCTCTTTGCAGTCCAAGGGACTCTCAAGTCTTCTTCAGCACCTTCTCCAGGGGATCGTCCTGACCTAGGGACTGAATCTGAGTCTCCTGCCTTGTAGGCAGATTCTTTAACATCTGAGCCATGAGGGAAGTCCCTTAACTGTATTAGAAAACCATACAAGAGCTCTTTAAAAAGTACTTTTACTGCAAAGCATGTGTGAAATATTAAGTACTGCATCCACTTGATAATGGTTATTTAGAGAATAAGAGGCTTTACACAAGATCAATTTGTACATATCATAACTGAACAGTTCCAGTGGTGTGTCAGTTTAACCAGTCTGCACACCTGAAATACAAAGTTGGAGTGGTGTATTAGGGACACATGTTACGTGATGTTTTCCAAATTTGTTTTCTCATAATAGTGTTATAAGGAAGTACCAAGTCATGATGTATTTCATAATAAAATAATCTCATCAACAAGATAAATTTGAGAGATTGGTTACTGTATATAATGAGTCAGTAAAGAACTCCAGGGTAGTTCTAAAGACGCTTGTCTGTGCCCATTTTTCTTTATAAGATCACTGTGCATGCGTGCTCCGTCATGTCTGACTCTTTGCAACCCCATGTACTAGTCGTAGCCTGCCAGGCTCCTCTGTCCATGGCATTTTCTAGACAAAAATACTGGTGTGGGCTGCCATTTCCTCCTCCATGGAATCTTCCTGATCCAGGGATTGAACCCACATCTCTCGGGACTGCTGCACTGGCAAGCAGGTTCTTTACCTGGGCAATCTGGGAAGCACAAAGTCACTGTGGCAAACACTGCTTCTCTTCATGGTTAAAAAAACAAATACCGATTTTCAGTATCTTAATGAACCAATCTCTGAATTGGAAAAAACAGTAAGTTTGGTCTAAAGTGAATACTTCTATGTATTAAGTTGAAAAAAAAATAATATGCTCTTTTTCATCAACAAATATTCCTCTTCTCTCTCACCTCCTAGATTGTCCCACTGTCCCCATTCACTCCCTTGGTGACAGGATCCAGGCTTTGGAGGCCATCTATCAGCTAAGGACTGCTGAATACATGCACATGCCAGTAGGCTAGACTTCTATCCAGACCCGATTATTCAACTGCCTCCTGGACATTTCTTAAGGCCTCACAGACATCCCACACCCAACATGCTCAAAACTGAGCTCTTGGTTCCCCTTTCATTTATTTTTTTAAAAATAAATTTATTTCCCGTTGGACGGGGTCTTTGTTGCTGCTCGGGCCTTTCCTCAGTTGCAGTCAGCAGAGGACACTCTCTAGTCGCTGCGCTCAGGCTTCTCACTGCAGCAGCTTCTCTCGTTGCAGAGCCCGGGCTCTGGGTGTGCAGGCTTTGGAAGTTTTGGTGCTCAGGCAGCAGTTGCGGCTTGTGGACTCCAGAGCACAGGCTTGATAGTTGCGGCTCATGGGCTTAGTTGTCCTGCAGCATGTGGGATCTTCCTGGATCAGGGACTGAACCTGTGTCTCCTGTACCAGCAAGTGAATTCTTTACCACTGACTCACCAGTGAAACACTAATCCTCCTTTCAAAACCTGCTCTTCACCAGGCTTTTCATCTCAGTTCATGGTACTTCCATCTTCCAGCTGCCTATCATGGACTCATTTCTCCCACAAGTCACCTCTTATCTGCTGAGAAATCCCATTGACTTTACCTTCAGAATGTAACTAGGATTCTCTAGTCTTTCTTACCCTCAACTGTCACCACTCCTCATTCAAGCCTCCATGGCCTGGATTACTATTGCTAGCCTCTGAAGTGGCCTCTCCATTCACTCATGTCTCCCAGAGCCTACTCTCAAACCAGCAAGCAAATGGATTCTTTTGATTTTTATTAATTTAAAAAAATTTGTTTGGGGCCATGGCACATGGGATCTTAGTTCTTCAACCAGGGATTGAACTCAGGTCCCCTCCATTGGGAGTACTGAGTCCTAACCACTGATCCATGGAGGATGTTTCTCAAATGGATTCTTAAAGCCTGCGATGGCTTCCTCACTCACTCTGCTCTGGCTACACTGTCTTGCTACTCCTTGCACATGCTATGCACACTCCTGCCTTGGGTACCCTGTGGGGGCTTTTTCCTCTGCTTGGTCAGCTCTACCTAGATCTTCCCATGGTAGGGCAAAGAGTAAAGGGTGATGGCAGAAGAGTTTGATTGGAAGGGAGGAGTCATGCAAAACAGAATATATGGATAATCAAAGTCATTGAGAGTTTTGGGGGCAAAATAATGTAATATCTATAGCACTGTTTTAAGAAGATTAACTTAGTATTTGTCTATTCGAGGAAAGTTGAGAGAAAAAAAAGTGAAATGAAAGAAAGGTATATTGCTAAGGAAAGCTATATTCAAGAAGCTATAATGACTCAACTTTGAAGATGTGGATAAGATTTAGAGGCTAATGAATCTGAGACATAAATCCATGTAAAACTGCCTAGTTTGAAACCGAAAATCAGTCAGGCCCAGTTATATAAATTTGGTGTTATTTATTGAACTCAGTCTGTAGCAGGGTAAATGCAAAGAAGAAAATTATTAAAATTTTCAAAGGATTTGGATGGGACAAAGTGAACAACCTATTATTACTGTGATCACAATCAAATGTTAAATTTATATAGAATAAAACCTTAATAGAAGCCTAAGATTATAGGTATAGGAAAGTTGTGGTTAATTTGAGGGTTAATTTCTGCTAGCTTAGGTTTTTTTTTTTTCCTCCAAGAAGTATTATTATGCTTTCCCCCCTTGGTAACTAAGGAACACAGTTGAATTATTTTTAGACGATTCAGGATGTCACTATTCTTCAAGGAGATTATACACATTTTCAACGTAAAATAACATGGTTACAGGGAATTGGGATAAATACATGGGACCCAGAATACATGGTGGTATTTATAAAGACTTCTGATGCCTATTCGACTTTTGGCAGAAAACATAATAACATCAAAACAATTGTAACACAAAATTTTAGGTGTCTTAGGAATCTATTCTTTAAGTAGGGTTTTATTCTAGAGCTTTTAGGGATGTCAGCGTCAATCGCATTATTACATCAGCGACACCGTCTGCACTGACATCTGCTTGCTTTGTGATACATAAAATGTTTATGATTTAAACTCCTCTTTACAACTTACCTCCCTCTACTTTTTACCTCCCTCTACTTCTTTTGTGACCCTCCATCTATGATTTGTACTGAGGGAACAGAACATTGTTGGTGTAACAAATGTTGGCCTCGCACTCCAACTCCGCAAGTCTATTAGAATGTTTATCACTTGAGAAACTCTTTTACTCTACTGCAATATGCTAAGAAATCCAAGGATAAAAGGGTGACGGTTTAATCCGGGTGCCTGCTTTACAATCGAGACCTACTACAGCATATCCCCACAACTACGCGGAGTAAACCATTCTGCAGATTCCACTTGAGCCTGATAAAAAAAATCAACAGCCTCCAACTTTCTGGAGAGCTCTTAATAAACCGTGGCGCAAGAGAAGGGAATCTTGCTTCGACTCAGTATCCGGTTCCACAAGTCATTTCCCTGACCCGACCCCTCCCCTTTTCTCTAAACACCTGTTGGGGATACACTTAAGAAACAGAAGCGCCGACACAACCTGCCTTCCTGAAATTAGCCAATGCTCACCACAGATAGGTATGCAGATGTTTGACTGGCAAACACAGATGCTACGTATCTGTACGTCCTCTCCCCGCCAATCCGTTTTAAAAAAGGGAAAAAAAAAAAAAAAAGATGAAGCGGCAAGCTGAGGTCTTTTAGTACCTAGTCGGAAACGGACTCTGGGAAGCGGAGCGGGGNTTTGACTGGCAAACACAGATGCTACGTATCTGTACGTCCTCTCCCCGCCAATCCGTTTTAAAAAAGGGAAAAAAAAAAAAAAAAGATGAAGCGGCAAGCTGAGGTCTTTTAGTACCTAGTCGGAAACGGACTCTGGGAAGCGGAGCGGGGCTTCCTGACTCGCGCATCCAGGCGTCGCGCGGGGCAGCCTAGCGGAGGCTCAGGACAGGGGGGCCCGCCCCCCGCCAGCCTCGGGGCTCCCCCGCGCCCTCCCCTGGTCAGAACACTGGGGCTTCCGCGCTTGTTCGCGGCGCCCCACGCGCCGACCCCGACTTGCCGGCTGCCGAAGCGGCTCCCTCCTCAGCCCCTAAAGGTCTCGGGGCCTCTCAGGGCAAGGCCCGAGGCAACTGAGGAGATGTGTATAAGAGACAGGCNATTGGCTCATCAGCTACCAGGGCAAACTACCAGGGCAGGTCTCTCCCAGCCCCTCAGATTAACCACCATCTCAAGGGTGGATATTTCCCTTTCAAAAACTAGCAGGTGGAGTCATTCTGGCCTAAAGACTAGAACAATCACTAGCCTGGGAAGAGGGCAATCCCATTCACGTAAGCAGGAAGCTAGTCCATACAAAGAAGAAGACAACAGCCATCCTGAGTGGCCTGACCATACAGACCATACGATCTACTTCAGTAAGATAGCTGAGAGGAAAAAAGCGGACTCAAAATAAGGGTGAAAGGGGTTTCTAGTAATCCAGGCAATGGTTTAACAAACCTAAGTCAGTAATTCTTGGGAAAAGAGAGAAAGGCAAGCTAGGAAAATCCTCTACGTTTAAATGAGAGAAGGGAATTCAGGCTTCCAAGTGGGACAGATTGCAAAAAATATCATCTCTAAGTGCTCTAGAGCTGCTGAAGAAACAATGGCTGAAGATACTAAGGTTATACAGAGATGAGATGCCAACAGGGGAGCGGTATTCTGCTATCCGTGTTTCCCTGGGGAGGAGGCTGAGGCCTCCAGACCTCGTCAAACAGAGGGTCTCTTCCAGGAAGAAGAGAGAGCCCAACAGAACCACCGGGGGTCTCCCAAGGCTGCAGTGACAGAACTGGAGACTGAAGAGCCTCCTTCAGCTTTCCCCTCAAGGTGTCAGTCACATGTTGAGGTTACATTACAAGGAGGCTAAACACTGTGCTAAAAATCTTAAGATAATGGCTAAAATGGTAGCTTTTATGTATTTTATCAGAATAAGAAGAAAAAAAATTTTTTTAAGTTTTAAACAGACTATCTTTGATGCTAATTTGTGGTTGTGGTTGTTTTAATTGCGAAGTCGTATCCGGCTCTTAGTGACCCCATGGACTACAGCCCACCAGGCTCTTCTGTCCATGGAACTTCCCAAGCAAGAATACTGGAGCAAGTCACCATTTCCTTCTCCGAGGGCTCTTCCTGATCCAGGGATCAAACCTGTGGCTCCTGCACTGGCAGGTGGATTCTCGACCACTGAGCCACAAGATGCTAAAAAGACCAACAAAGTTCAGGACTTCCCATGGCTCTTAGTTGAAACAGTTCTCTAACTTACCAGATTACCTAACCACCATACTCTCAGTTGGAAAGCCTGGTGGACTATGAAATAGGAACTGGGGCTGTGAGGGAAGGCCTTGCTGAGATCAGAAAGAAGAGAGGTGAACATGGGAATCTCTGGGAGAAGATCTTCTCAAACAGAGTAGTGACATGAAGCCCATGCGGTAGGGGCGTGTTGTTGGCATGTTCAGCTCTCACCTGGAGCAGAGCGAACCAGGTAATCTGTGGGGAGATGTGGTCAGAAAGAAAGGCAAGCACAAGATGATGTGGTGCCTTGTGCCCAGAAAGGGCTTGGCTTTAGTCTAAGTGATAAATGGAATCCTAAGAAAAGAGGATGTGATTTGACCTGGCCTATTTTATTATTTATTATTATTATTATTATTATTTTATTTTACTTTACGATACTGTATTGGTTTTGCCATACATCAACATGAATCCGCCACGGGTGTACACGTGTTCCCAATCCTGAACCCCCCTCCCACCTCCCTCCCCATACCATCTCTCTGGGTGATCCCAGTGCACCAGCCCCAAGCATCCTGTATCCTGCATTGAACCTAGACTGGCGATTCGTTTCTTATATGATCTTATACATGTTTCAATGCCATTCTCCCAAATCATCCCACCCTTGCCCTCTCCAACAGAGTCCAAAAGATTGTTCTATACATCTGTGTCTCTTTTGCTATCTCACATACAGGGTTATCGTTACCATCTTTCTAAATTCCATATATATG
>SJYV01048526.1:689658-733119 GCA_006410875.1 Neotragus pygmaeus | reverse complement strand
TACAGATTTGTGGTATTTGCCAACCTCTGTGCTAAAGACACTTCTGCCACGGCTGCTTTCAAGCTACTGGACATGAAGTTGAACAGGGAGGTCCACAATCAGCTCTCAGGAACAGGTGAGGCACACCCCTGAATGCTGAGGCCACTGGTTATTGACAGTCAAAGCCAAACTTTCAGAATTTAAAATCCTTCTCTGTCTTAAAAATCCAGCTCTTGACAACAGAAGCCTTTGCTTTCAAGACTTTTGTCTTTGCGGTGCATCTATTTTACCTATTTTAGAATGCAGAGCTAAGACTTTGTTTCTCAGTCAACTCTCTCCTGATACTACATTTAAGCTCCTACCCCATGTCCCCAGAAAGTCAGTGGGTACAAGAAAACATGGAGAAAAACAGACCTTGGGACTTCCCTGAGGGTCCTATGGCTAAGACTCTGCACTCCCCATGAAGAGGGCCTGGTTTCTATCCCTGGTCAGGGAACAAGATCCCACATGCTGCAACTAAGGGTTTGCATGCCACACCTAAAATCTGGTGCAGCCAAATAAATAAATAAATACTATAAAAATACAAATTACTATCTCAAAACATTATCCATCATCCACTTACAACTTTTTTTTAGGATTTAAAATAGCAACGACACTGCCAATAGAGGCTACACTAACAAATCTCCAGCAAACTTGGGATGGAATTAAAGGAGAGGCCAGATACTAGGAATCCTCCATGAATGAAGGAGGGAAGGGTGGAGGGAGAGGGTGAGGGAGAAAAGAGAGAGAATGGATACAAAAGAAGGGAGGGGAAGTAGAGGGACAGGAGAAAGAAGAAAACGGCTATGTGCTAAGAGTTACCCAAAATGTGATATATTTTGTTCACACTTAACAAATTAATGGTTTCAGCACAGGCACTTGATATATTTTGTTCACACTTAACAAATTAATGGTTTCAGCACAGGCACCTGTATGCCTAACCTCATTTGCATCTGTCATAAGACTAGACTGGAGTTCATGAAGAAGGCGAGGCACAGGTCACCGAGGGGCCCTCCCTAACCTNGCCTAACCTCATTTGCATCTGTCATAAGACTAGACTGGAGTTCATGAAGAAGGCGAGGCACAGGTCACCGAGGGGCCCTCCCTAACCTCCCCCCACCCCCAGGGCCCATGGCCACTGCAGGAACGGGAGCTGAGCTGCCATCAAGTCAGTTTTTGTTCCCAGTGCCTTCCCTCTTTCCTGTCCCTCCTGAGACTGGAGGGCCAAGTTCCATACCCCACCCCCAGCTTCTAGCCTGGTAGGAGACCCCAGCAGTGAGAGAGTTGGACTGTGGCTACTCTGGTCCTTTGACACCTGGCCCTGAGATGTCTAAGAACCCATCTGGAAAATGAAAAATCAGAGAATCTAAGACCCCACCTGGAAAATGAAAAGTAAGAGAATCTTAAATATCAGAACTATCTTCTGATCACTTGCAAATTGTCTCCTTTCCTGTCCCTCTCACTCTGACACACAGAGGGCTGTCTGAGGTACCTCGAAGTGCCTTTGACTTTAAACAGTGAGAAATAATTAAAAGTGAGAAGTGACAAAAACATCAGATTCCAACTAACCTAACTGCCGATTCCTTCTGGAACTTGGGGAAAGCGTGGGGGCAAGCCCAGGGACGTCTCTGTCTACTAGTTGTGTGACTTCGCAAAAGTTGCTTGGCCTTTCTTAGCTGTGGATCCCCCATAGGTAAGTGGAAATGATGCTTACACTATGAGGTCAATGTAAGGAGTAAGTGGGGCTTCAACAGTGGTGGTAAAGAATCCACCGGCCAACACAGGGGACTTGTGTTCCTTCCCTGGGTTGGGAAGATCTCTTGGAAAAGGAAATAGTAACCCACTCCAGTACTCTTGCCTGGAGAATCCTAAGGACAGAGGAGCCTGGAGGGCTACTGTCCATGGGACCGTCACAAAGAGTGGGACAGGACTTAGCAACTAAACAACAACAAAAGAGGAAGTGACAGTTTACATTTGCAAATCAATGGGTTTTGTTTGAGCTTTTTATTTTTTATTGTTTCCCCTTTCCAGTGCCTATTCTAGTCCCCTCTCTACAAATAGTCACTGTTAGCAATATAATGTATATGCCTCCAGGCTTCTCTTTAAGGAGTTGCCTCTAGGAAAGATATCTGTGTGTGTGTGTGTGTGTGTGTGTTTTAACAGAAGTGATCCATCCATTGTTTCACTGAACAATGTGGCTTAGACAACTTTCTATGTCAGTACTATTAGGTCTACCTCATTTTAGAATGTAGCAGCATGGTCTTCTATAAAAGCGGTGCACAGTTATTTATTAAGTAACTGTTTTTATGAATATTTCTTGTTTTGAATTTTTCCACTGTTATAAATAACACTGCAGTGAAGAAGATACTTATACTTGCTTCCTTCAGCACATGGTTTAAGTTTCTCCCTGGGATAGTGATTAATAGTAGAACTTCAGGGTAGTGGGTTATATAAAGTGATCTCTTTTTTAAAGACTAAATATCATTTATTGCTGTTCAATTTCAGAGTGACTTCTTAAGTGGCTGTGCTCACACCCATATTCCCTCCAGCTGAGCATAAGTATACTCAATGAATTTGAACTTCCTCCGTTAAAGTGAGGCTGAGCACCAGTGTATATAAATCTTGATCATTTTTACTATTTATTCTGTGAATTACTGGTTTATACCCTTGGCCCATTTTTTCAATTAGATCCTATTTTTCTTTAGATGATGTGTTGATTGTAATCCTTAGTTTTGTGTGATTGTTGTTGCTTGTCAAAACTAAAGCTCTATACAGACCAATGTTACCCTTATTCAATGCTAATTTCCTTAAAGAGGAGAGGTATTTTATCTTTTAACCACAGCATCAGCAGACAGCCTCCCCCAGAACCACTCTCCATGAATGCTGGTGGATTGAAGTGTCTCTAGAAGTTGGACGCCCATGCCTCGTGAAGACTGTACCTTTTTTCTTTTTCTTTTTTCTATCGATGCATTTATTTACGTGGCTGCGCCTGGTCTTAGCTGTGGCATACAGGAACTTCGATCTTTGTTGGGGCACGTGGGGTCTAGTAACCTGACCAGAGATCAAAAGATCAAACTTGGGCCATCTGGATTCAGAGCTCAGAGTCTTAGCCATTGGACCACCAGGGAATTCTCTGAAACTTTAAAAAAAATGACCTATTTTATCACATCATGACTGACTGCTCATTAGAAGGATGGGGCTATGTATGAATTCTAGAACTGGGAGAGCAAGCCAAAGGTAACTACTGGCCGGTCAGTGTTTATCCTGTGCTTTAGATACTATTTGACAGATCACAGGGTAAAACAAAAGCCAGTGTTTATAGGACAGTTATCATACGTGCTGGGCTTCCCTGGTGGCTCAGACAGTAAAGAATCCACCTGCTATGCGAGAGACTCATGTTCGATCCCTGGGTCAGGAAGATCCCCTGGAGAAGGGAATGGCAACCCACTGCAGTATTCTTGCCTGGGAAGTCCCATAGACAGAGGAACCTGGCAGAATACAGGCCATGGAGTCGCAAGGAGTCGAACACACCTGAACAACTAACACTTTCTTTCACTTACTGTATGTGTCAGGTGGAGATAAGTAAGTTTTATACCCACATTCTCATTTAATCCTCACAAGCGCATGATGAGGTAGGTTTATGCATCAGCCTTTTGTGAGTTTGATTAGTAGGATCGGTCTCCCAAAGCCTGATTTGCCCTTGGGGATCTGATGATGCTGAGTATCTGAACTTGGAAAGCTAAGAGTGAGGAACGTGGTGACTCTGCCAACATACAGTCACCCTGAGGGTGCCAGGCTGAAACAGATGGCTGGACTCTCTCTTAAATTTCTTGATTATCAAAGAGATCATCTGTTCCAGCCCTTGGTTGACCTGGGGAACTAATCAAAGTCATGCTTTCCTTGCAAGATGCAAGGCNGCATGTGTCCAGACATACCTGTTCCAATCCACTCCCTGCAACCAAAACTCAGGAAATAGCACGTGTCATTTCACAGTGAAATTTGGCTAAGGACAAATACCCATTGCCTTAAATTCGTTCACACTAAAATGTAAATGAGGTCTGTTTGATGTTTCTGCAAGGGGAAAGTGGGGGAAAGCCCATAGCCCTAGGCATCTGAGTTAGGAAGCAGGATGCCGTGAAAGATGGTCCTCATTCAGGAACAAGCCTAATATCAGGCAGCCCTTCTTGTTAATGACTTTTAAAGCCTGAATAGATCGTGTTGTAACTTGAAACATGGCTATTCTGTGAACCAGTCTCCTAAGGGGCTTGTTCTCTGTGAATTGGCTCTCTGCTACCTCCATCACCTGGGAAAGCTGGCCTGGCACTCTCAAGTCAAATTACAGACATCATTTCTTTTTTACCGTCTTCTCTTTTGGAAAAAAAAAAAAAGCTTCTTTGTCTCATGTTTCCTAACTGTTCAAATGAATTCAAACAGGAGGGAGCCCTATCAGGCCAAGCTGTCCAGTTTCACGTGAGAATTTCTCATCTTTCCACGGACTTCTCAGCTTGTTTTCGTGCTTGAGTTATACATGACTTAGGGGTCACTGAACCCCAAATGGATTAAATCCCTTAAATTATCTTTGAGAAAGGGTCATCGTGTGTATTTATTAAATAAAATTATCTAGTGTCTTCTTTCAGATTCTTTTACAATGAACAAACTCCCTTGTTTCTTGGGAATTCTTTGAAGTTCCAAAAGCATCTGGCATATTTTACATGAGACTTTTCTAGGTTCTTCTTCCTTAGAAACAGGAAGTTGACAAAAAGCCCCAAACATTTATTTTAGTTCTTCAGAATGGGAAGGGAGATGTCCAATAGGTTCTAAAAATAGTAACAGCCCTTCCACATGAATGTGGTCTTTACCCAAAGAGTCACTGGATTTAAATTGTCTGAAACTTGTCCAAAACCCACCTGGAGACCTCTTTGCATTCAATATTCTTAGCCCTGAAAATAGTACACCTGGAAAATGGCTTTATTTCTGTTCCTTGATAGGATAAATAATTATAACAACAAACAAGCTTGACAATAAAAACTCTGTCATTGAACCATCCTATTCTCTCTCTTGTAACAGGAATTGGCATATTATTGTCCATGGGCCATATGCACCTTGTTGCCTGTTTTTGTTTTGTTTTTTGTTTTTAATTATTTGTTCAGGTGAAATTCATGTAACAGAAAATCAACTGTTTTAAAGGGAGCGATGCAAAGGTAGTTAGTGCATCCAGTGTTGTGCAACAGCACTTCTTTCTAGTTCCAAAACATTTCCATCGTTCCAGAGTAAAACCCTGTACCTACTAAACGATGTCTCCCCTGCCCACCTTCCCCAGCCCTCGGCAACCATCAACCTGTGTTCTGTCTCTATTTATTTACAAGTAATAAATGCATATTATTATTTACGTATAAATAATAAGAATAATAAATTACATCATTAGATTATAATTATAGAATTATTATATAATATATATATTATATATTATTATAATAAGAATAAACTTGGAGGTTTCATATAAATGAAGTCATACACATTTAGCATCATGACTTGGAGGTTCATCCACATTGTGGCATGCATCAGTACTTCATTCCTTTTTATGGTGGGATGATATTCTCTTTTATGATATGCTTTTATATGTGTATACAATGATTTGTTTATCCATGAATGGACATTTGGCTACTTTCCACCATTTAGCTATTGTGAATAAAATCTGTGTGCATATGTACCTGTCTGCGGCTGCTAAGTCGCTTCAGTCGTGTCCGACTCTACGCAAGCGCATGGACAGCAGCCCACCAGGCTCCGCCGCCCACAGGATTCTTAGGCAAGAACACTGGAGCGGGCTGCCATTTCCTTCTCCAATATATACCTGTCTAGGTCCCTGTTTTCAATTACTTGGGGCATCTACCTAGGAGTAGAATTGCCTGGAAAATCCCATGGACGGAGGAGTCTGGTAGGCTGCAGTCCATGGGGGTCACTGAGGGTCGGACACGACTGAGAGACTTCACTTTCATGCATTGGAGAGGGACATGGCAACCCACTCCAGTGTTCTTGCCTGGAGAATCCCAGGGACGGGGAGCCTCATAGGCTGCCGTCTGTGGGGTCACACGGAGTCGGACACGACTGAAGCGACTTAGCCGCAGCAGCAGCGTGGTCATTCTATGTCTAACTTTCAGAGGAACTATTAAGCTGTTTTCCACAGCATCTACACAATTTTACTACTTTACTTCATTTACACTATTTTATGCACACTTACAGGTAAGTGCCAGTGCATGCTCACTGGGTGAATTCACCACAGAACACAGATGAGACCCAGGTGCCCTGACTCCAGTCCAGGGAAAGGACAAACCGGGACATCTGCTCAGGAGAGAAAAGCAGATGCTTTGACTCATTCGCACGGTTGTATCTCGTCCAGGGGAAATGGGGCGGGGGGGTGGTGGTAGACATCCCACTGGTTGGACCACAATCCACATCACCTGCCGTGGTCTGGAAAGCCTCACCTGTCCACAGGTACCAGTAACACACACCTGGGCACACCCCCTCCGTGGGCCTCTAAGTCAGCCTGAGCGTGGCCGCACCATGACCCAAGCATGTTCTGGCTACTCGTCACCTGGCTGAAGCCCATAGTGAACAAACTACCAACACTCAGGAGAAGGCTCAGGAGGCTCGTGTGCCTGCGCCCACACAGGGGATGAACTAGCCAAGTGCGGAAGATGCCCCAGCTTGGCTGGGTCTCAGCCAGGGGACCCACGTCTGTCACCAGCAGGACCTGAGCATCCTCTGAAGTCCCACCAGTGCCCTTCAGAGTTGGGGGTGGGGTGGCTAACACCTGATAGGGGGCCACTAGTACTATCAGGGAACATTCTCAACCTCTTGTCCTGAAATCGTTCAGAATCGCCAGGCAAAGCCTCTAGGGGTGGAAGGGTTGCGGCAGGAATGAGATGAAATCTAGGTGAGGAGGTCTAACTCTTCCTTTGTGGTTCGTCTCGTTCCACTGGCTCACAGAATGCCCTGTGCATCCAGCCCTTCAGACCAGTTCTCTTGCAAACATCTATCCCCACACTGCAGCACCTGAACTGACTGCCTGAGGGAACCTCTTCCAAACCACTCCACCCTCTACTCTCCTTAGTTGCCTGGGCCCTGGCCCTGGGGACCGTCCAGGCCCCAGAGCCCTGCTCATTTCTTGCCCACAGCCCCACCTCCTCCCCAGGCCCCCTGTGCCACGTGCACCCCGGACTCTCACTGTATCCTGGAAGCTCCGGGTCTTTTGTGACTCTGGTCCTTGTATCTGTGGTGGTCTTTATTTGGGGCTTCCCTATGGTTCAGTGGCAAGGAATCTACCTGCCAACGCAGAAGACCCAGGTTCGATCCACGGGTCAGGAAGATCCCCTGGAGAAGGGAATGGCAACCCACTCCAGTATTCTGACCTGGAGAATCCCATGGACAGAGGAGCCTGGCAGGCTAAGTCCTTGGGGTCACATAGATTTGGACATGACTGAGTGACTGAAAAGCTGTCCAGTTTGCCCTTTCTCGCACCCCTCCCTGGCTCAAAACTTGCTCTCTCCATGGACCCGCCCCCCACCCCCAGGCTCCCTGCAGCCGAGTCATCCCTCCTCCTTCCACCAGCATCAGCATTTGCCACTCCCCATGCACCTGCAGTGCAGCTGTGTCCCCGGTTACAGGGAAACTCCCGAGCAGGTGTCCTGCACTGCTTGCTTCACTCACCTCTGGATCCCTAACAGTGCATGGGGTGACTGGCAAGAGAAAAGCCTTTAACGTGAACATGCAGATCAGCTTGGTCTTTGCCCTTAGGCAGGCATGATGGCTGTCAGAGATTAAGGGAGCAAAGGGAGCAAAACAAACATGTTGAAAACCTGCCCTATGCCAGTTGAGGGTCAGCCATGTATCTGCCAGTTTTACCTGTGAAACCACCTCATATCGAGTCCACCTGGGCCTGGCATTGGTCATGGAAGCTTGGATGATGGTAGCAGCTGGAAGAGAAGGGAGGGCAGCAACCAGTGATGGAGGGGCACCTGGGAAACACTTGGTAGAATGACTGCACTCCAGGCCCTGTCTGCTGTGCAGCAGTCACTAAATAGGAGTCCTGGCTCCCTCTGGCAGCGTGAGGAGCACCTCAGTGCCTCCCTCCTGGCTGACTCCTCGTGAGAGGCATCATAGTATAATGAAGGGGTGGAGGTTTCAGAGCCACGGGGACCTGGGCTCAAATCCTAGCTCAACTGTTGCTAGCTGTGTGATTTCAAACAAATAACTTAACCTCTCTGATCTTCAGATTCCTCTTCCAAAAAATAGAAATTAAAAAAAAAATTGATCACAGGATTATTCATTCCTAGAACAAATATTGTTTTGAGTCTTCATCTGTATCATGTCTGATTTAGTTAGTGGGAATATGCAGCTTCCAACATAAGACAGATACATGCAGGGGTATGAAACAGCATGACCTGAGAAAATGCCAAGCTCCTCTGTCCATGGAGTTCTCCAGGCAAGACTACTAGAGCAGATTGCCATTCCCTTCTCCAGGGAATCTTCCCAACCCAGGATCAAACCTGGGTCTCCTGCATTGCAAGCAAGATTCTTTACCATCTGAGCCACCAGCAACTTAAATGAATATTCTTTCCCTTCTGCTGTTTATTCCCTAGTCAAAAGCACAGAATCCTTAGAGACACCCCCTCCATTCTTTCACTTCTCCTGCACACTTATTTTATCCTCCAAGTAAAGACCATCTCATATAATAGTAATATCTAACACTTACTGGGTGCTTACTGTGAGCTAGGCATTATTGGAAGTATTAATACTTATGTGTATTTATTTATCAACTTAATGCTCAAAACACAGGTTGGCTTTCCAAGTAAGAAAAAAAGGCACAGAGATGCTAAGGAATTTGTCAATGTCACACAGCCAGTGAATGAGGGAGCTGGACTTTGAACCTGAGCACCCCAGTTCAAGCCCACAGCCTGAGCCAGCACATTAGAGAGTATATATTTTAGCCCCTCCAAATGATACCACGTCTTCAGAGCTGTGTGTCTTCCACCTCCCTTTTTTCTTTTCTCTTTTCCTCTCTTCTCTTCCTCTCAGCTGAAGAAACCAAAGGTCACTTTGGACAGGGTTAGGTAACACACTCAAAGTTACACAACTCCTGTGGCATTTATCCTGGTTCCAGTTCTCATGCCCTTCTTATGACATCATGCAACACCAGACGATCAGTATGAAGGCAAATGGCTGAAATTAATTACCATTTTGAGTAAACAACGTACACGACTTTATCCTCCCAGTCATAGCAATCATTTGAAGGTCTCAGATCTGATGGTAAATATTTATATGTATATATATTTATATATATATTCCCATTAGACACCACTATGTTTTTCACTTTAGTTAACACTGATCTGAAATGTTTTGTTTTTGCTAGTGTTATTTGAGTTTCTGCCCCCATAAATATTTGCACTGTTGTCTTCATTTTAATTAGTTTCTGGTGTTTTCCTTGGACTGGTTTTACGATGGGATGGGAGTGGAGTGTTTACAGTCTGACCTGCCATCTGTGAAGCTTTGCACCCTCAAAGCACGTTGTCACAACTCAGAGATGCCATCCATGTACAGTCAAAACAAGTCCAGGCGTGTTCGTGAGCAAGGCAGTGCTGTGTCTCAGCTGCCAAGTGACTCCGAAGCATCCAGAGGGCACCACCACATGGGGGACGCTCCAAACAAGCCTCCACCAGATCTTCCAGAACTGTGCCCTTGAACTGACACAAGGTTACAATCCGGAACCTAATACTAGGGAGAATTTGTTCTTGTGTCAAGAGGGCACTGAACCCAGAGGAGATAAGAGTGAAGAGATGCCGTTGAGAAGTTGGGACATAGGTCTACAGAGGACAGTGGACCATCAGGGAAGTCCCCTTCCATTGCCTTTTTAAACCCAGGAAAAGAGAGACAGCTTTGCAAGCATAACAAACACACATCAAGGTTGTGTTAGAGACTTTGCCTCTGCACTGGTCCTGCATGTTCCAGACGCACGGAGGAGGATGAGGCAGGTGAAATGGATAGCCTGGGAAAACCTGACTCCTCCAAGTACACGAGGAGAACCACGCTCAGTCACTGAGCTGCTGCCCTACATACGGGCAGCTGGATGCCAAGGCAAATGACAGAGACAGCTATGGGCTGAACTGTGTCCCCCACAACTGTGCTGAAGTCCTAACACCAAGTGTGACAACATTTGGAAATAGGGCCTTTAGGAGGTAACTGAGGTTAAATGAGGGCAAAGGGTGGGGCCCTAATCCGATAGGATTGGTTGCTTTGTAAAAAGAAGAGATCTCTCTCTCTCTCTCTCTCTCTCTCTCTCTCTCTCTCTCTCTCTCCCCCCTTCTCTCTCAGAGGAAAGGAAACATGAGGACAGTGGCCATCTCCAAGCCAAGAAGAGAGGTCTCACCAGAAACCAAACCCTGCAGAAACCTTGATCTTTGACTCTAGCCTCCAGAACCATGAGAAAATAAATTTCTTTTGTTTAAGCCACCCAGTCTGTGATATTTTGTTAGGCAGTCCTAGAAGACTAAGACAGACAATATTTTTGTTTTACAATTGAAAAGAAAATCAAGTTTTCTTTGAGATAGATTAAGCTCTGAAACTTTTAACTATATACCCAATGAAAATGAAAACTTTAAAAATCCAATGGAAAAGTCTTATTGGGTACCATTTTGTCCAAAGATGACAGCCTGGAACATGCATGCATGATCAGTTGGCCTGGAGAAAAAGTATAATTTCACAGTAAATTCTATCCAACAAGTCTTATCAGAATCCATCTGCTCTTTTAAGAGTTTGCAAAATCATCGGATGTCAGGGTTGCAAAAATCTTAAGTGCTACTCGTCTGTGTGTGTGTTAGTCACTCAGTAGTGTTCGACTCTTTGTGATCCCAAGGACAATAGCCCTGCCAGGCTGGTCCTCTAGCCATGGAATTCTCCAGACAAGACTACTGGAGTGGGTAGCCATTCCTTTTTTCAGGGGATCTTCTTGACGTAGAAATCGAACCCAGTTCTCCTGCGTTGGCAGGAGGCTTCTTTACTGTCTGACCCACCAGGAAAGCTTCAATTTCATTCCTGTAGTGGAGAGGCTAAAAACTCACATGCTCGATTTTGATCACCTAAGACCTGGTGGCTGAGGCGGTAAAGCGTCTGTCTACAATGCGGGAGACCTGGGTTCGATCCCTGGGTCAGGAAGATCCCCTGGAGAAGGAAATGGCAAACCACTCCAGTACTGTTGCCTGGAAAATCCCATGGACAGAGGAGCCTGGTAGGCTAAAGTCCATGGGGTCGCAAAGAGTCGGACACAACTGAGCACACTTCCATAAGACCATTTAAGAAACTGAAAACATCTCCAAATCCCACTTTCCTCAGCTATAAAATGGAAATAATAATAACAACAGCACGTTGACCTCAGGCTTACTGTGGAGATGAAATAATCTACCCCAGTGTAGCGTCTGGCACCTAGTGCGTGTCCAATGCATGTTAACTGTCTATCTTAGAAAAGTCACATATAAGATACAAAATACTCTGCAATCAAGTTAAAGCCAAACCCTCCATTTTGGAGTCACCCCTGGCTCTATGGCCACCAAGTAGCAAGCTATTGATCTGTAAAGCCAATTACGTATTGATCAGTTAGAGTGAGGGGAGGAAAAGGTATTAGAGAATGACAGTAAAATCCATTTAAGGAAATCCAGTTCAGTAAATCCATTCTCTCAAGATCAAGCCAAGTGGAGTCCTTGTGCTCACAGTACAGGAAGGTATTATTATTGCTGCAGATGTACTTACCACCCCTTCAAACATCTTGCTCCTATGGTGTTGGAAGGGGATGTCCACAGAGGGGCACTGGGCAGCGTGTGCATGCTGTCACTCAGTTGTGTCCGACTCTTTTGTGACCCCATGGACTGTAGCCTACCAGCCACCTCTGTCCATGGGATTTTCCAGGCAAGAACACTGGAGTAGGTTGCTATTGGAATATCCTATTCCAGGGGATCTTCTTGAATTAAGGATCAAACTCATATTTCCTGTATCTCCTGCACTGGCAAGTGGATTCTTTACCACTGAGCCACCTGGGAAGTCTCTTGGTGGCAGTAGGGGGCTGGGGAGGCAGCCCCCTCCCCAAACTGGAGTATGGCTGACCCTGGGAGATGCAGGGAACATCCAAGGCCACAGGACACAAATGTGGCCCAGCTTCCTGGAGTCCCAATTGAATGAAGTAGAATGCAAACAATTGTATGATTTTTTTTAAGGCAAAATACGGTACTTCATAGAACTTTCTGGCACACCATATTCCAGCCATGCCGCCAGTTGGGCAGGGGCTGTGAACTCTGCTCTGCCAGAGGGCTCCGGGCTAAAAGAAGAGTCCAGACCAGAAGCCTCACCCCTCACTCCACCCCACACCCCCATCCCAACAGCCTCCCAGCTGCTTCCTCTCCTCCACCAGAGTCATCTTTACAAGCCCAGCGGGCACAGCCCATCTTCCCAGAGGAAACACCTTCTCAACAACCCACTCTGGTCTGTGGACTGAAGTTCAGTTTCTTTAACTTGGCACAAGACCCCCTTACAGCTGACTCCCAACAGCCTTGTAAGCCTTTGATATCGACTACTCCCTACCCACCACGCTCCCTCCACACCTGCGACTCCAGTTCTTCATCCTGCCTTCCCGATGCCACCCCACCCCTGCCCATTTCCTCTGGATTGCCCTTCCTAGGCTGTGCCCCAGCCCGGGCTCAGCTCTGAGATCTCAAACAAAGTCCCCCTCTATGCGCTGCTTTTTCTGCTCCCCCCTAGCCACCCTCCATGGTGCTCAGAATGCAGAGCAAGGTTTACCTGCCAAATACTGTCAGTCTTTAACCACCAGAGTTAACTGCCTCCTAAATTACTATTTAACTGGCTGACTGTCTTGCTGACGACAGTTTTATCCTCTTTCGCTTTTCTAATCTGCAGAGGAACGTTCCTCACGAAGTTGGACTGCTCTTTTGAAATGAAATCTCAGCAGATTTCTTTCCAAACCAAATTAAAACAGGAAGTGAGAATCCAAAGCGTGCTCTACTGTGACAAAAGTCACATTACGAAACCAAAGTGTCCTCATCTCCCGTCTCCCCAGGGCCAGAATGACAGTCCAGGGCTCTCAGCTGAGACGCCCGTGAAATTCACGTCAAGAGGTTCTTGTGGGGCAAAAATATCGTGGGGTTTTGAATGCCAAAGAAAAGTCCCTTTAGACCTTAGTCAGATCGTGGGAATAGAGGGGCTGCAGAGAGCCAGGCTGGGGGCCAGCTGGAGCTTAGAAGACACGAAAGTGTTTCTTTCATTTAAAAAAAAAAAAAAAAAAAACCTCCTTTAGTGGAGGAAGTCCTGTGTCCCCAAGCAAGTTCTGACTTCACTAAAACAGCTGAGCTAAGCTCTGCCAGGGCACAGTCAATTGACAATGAATTCTGTTCGTCTCTTAAATAAACAACAAACCAAACTCAATTTGCGTTCACCCCAATTTCTTGGTAGAAACCAAAATCTCCCTCCTGACATCACTGGTTCCCAAAGCTGCTGCTTCAAGTTCTGTTTGATCTTGTTCATTTATTTTGGTGGGTCTCTTTTACATTTTTTTCCCACAGCTGGCAGTGAACAATGATCAATAAATTAATGAGGAGAGAAAAAGAAATCGACAGACCGTCCTGGGAACCCAGGACTGTGCCAAAGCCCACAGAGAAAGCTGTGAGACCAAGTCCTTTTCTCCTGGTCTTATAAATATGCAAATGATTTATCCTGTCCCGAAGTCTACAGCAGCTCATTCATTTTTGTTGTTGTTTGCATTTTGTCATTCATCCATCCGTCTAACAGTTACTGAGCAGTTACTGTATTGAAAGTCATCCATTAGCACAACTTTAGTGGTTCTTAAATTTCCCTGCCTTAGTCACCCTTGCTAAAATATAGACTGGTGGCCTTGGCCCTTGAGTTTCTAATTGTGTAGCAATGAGGCTGTTGTTGTTTAGTTGAGAAGTTAAATCTTACTCTTTGCAACCCCATGGACTGCAGCACCCCCGGGCTTCCCTGTCCTCCACTACCTCCCAGAGTTTGCTCGAACTCACGTCCATTAAGTCAATGATGCTATCTAACCATCTCATTCTCTACTGCCCTCTTCTCCTCCTGCCCTCAGTCTTTCCCAGAATCAGGGTCTTTTCCAATAAGCCGGCTCTTCTCATCAGGTAGCCAAAGTATTGAAGCTTCAGCTTCAGTATCAGTCCTTCCAATGAATATTCAGGGTTGATTTCCTTTAGGATTTACTGGTTTGATCTCTGTGCTGTTCAAGGGACTCTCAAGAATCTTCTCCAGCACCAAAGTTTGAAAGCATTTTTGATGCTTAGCCTTCTTTATGGTCAAACTCTCACATCTGTACATGACTACTGGAAAAAAAAAAACACAGCTTTGACTATACAGGGGGAGGGGCCCTGGAATTTGCATTTCTTGAAAATTTCTGTGTGGTACAGCTGTTGCTCATCCCAGGAGCATATTCTGAAAAGCACTGTGTGAATATATCCACCACCAGATCCTCAGAATACCCAGAACATAGAAGATGCTCAATAAATATTCTTTAAGCTGAACTGAAACCACTTTGAGAAAATCTTAGACTCTGAGACAACAGTTTGGTTTGTACAAATATTTACCCATTTTCCCAGCTGAGACAGAGACACAAGTGAACAACTTTATATAGCAGAGCGCTCTTGTTTATAGATCAAGTGTTAGCTTGAGGAAAGACTGTACTGCAGCTGACTTGTTGGTGAGCTGACCTATGTGTGGACACCTTGAGGATTATTAGGTAAAACAGGAAAATCATTTTATCATCTTTACCACAGGCCCCCACCATCACGTCCTTCTTTTCCTCATCCCTCTTCCTCCTCTTTCCTGTTTCTGGGCCCTTCCCCTTTTCTCCATCTCTACAAGGCTATCAGTTAATATTTGTACACATACTTTGAGTTCTTGGAAGAGAGAAACTGTATTAGTGCCAAGTGAAATAAATAATTTCTCTCTGTTCTGTAAGAAGGTAGACAGCACAACACTATCATCCAAAAACAAAAAATTATCTTCTTTGTAACATCCTGTTTATCATACTTTAGAGTAAACAAAAAATCTTATTTTTTAAATAAAATGAACTTCAAACTCCATAATCCAAGGTGACTGGTGACATGGGTTCACCAGTTGGCTTTTTTTTTTTTTAACCTATACCACGAGACAGGCAGGATCTTAGTTTCTGGATCCTGTAATAGAAGAACAGATTCTTAACCACTGGACCACCAGGGAAGTCCCCAGCTGGCTATTTCAAATAATACTTTTAAATACTTTATAATGGTGGCTTGTTTTCTGGAAATAGCGCCATATCAAATGACCTCTTGTGTTCTTGGGTCCTCTCACTATTGTCATTTTCTTGGTCTTCGTCAAGTAGCAGTCCTGGAGAAGTATAAATTATATGGGTTTATAATTTAGCTTCTGTCTCTTCTTGGTTATCTTGCAAAGCGAGAAAAGTAACTTCATAATTCTTATAGCTTAAAAAACATGGATCAACCATTCTGATCATGGCATTTGTGTCTCTCCATGTGACTCTTATCCTTTATATTTTATCAATTTCATCGTTGTTTTGTTAGGCATATCAGTCAAGATTGTAAACTACAAGCAGGGATTTCCCTGGTGGTCCAGGGGTAAGACTCCATGCTCCCAATGCAGGGGACCCAGGTTCAATCCCTGGACGAGGAACTATGTCACATGCCACAACAAAGAGTTTGAATGATAAAGACCCACTGCGATACGATGAAGATTCCTAGTGCCACAACTAAGACCCAGCACAGCCAAAAAAAGAAGTAAAAATAAATATTATAAACAAATAAATGGCAAGCAACAGAAACTGACTTTTGCTGGCCCCATTCTTGGAAGACTTGAAACACCGGGTTCAGTACCACCCAGACAAGAGCCATAAATCTAGCCACAGAAGAAGCCACGTGAGGAGGCTACCCCATCACTGCAAAGTTAGGGGTATGTATGCATGTGTGTGAAGTTAGGGGTATGCGTGTGTGTGTCGCCCATCATGTCTGAGTCTTTGCAACCCTATGGACTGTAGCCTACCAGGCTCCTCCATAGGAGGACAGTCCCATCCCTCCTCAATGGGGTTCTCCAGGCAAGAATACTGGAATGGGTAGCCATTCCCTTCTCCAGGGGATCTTCCTGATCCAGAGGTCAAACCCATGTCTCCTGCACTGGCAAGAAGATTCTTCACCATCTGAGCCACCAGCGCTGTTCCCCAGAGCCAGAGCAATTCAAGGCGACTGCTGCCATTCCCTGCAGAGCCACAGCACTGCTCCAAGAGTTCAGCCCTGCAGGAAATGACTGACTGGGCTTGAAGGCATGTGCACCATTAATTTTACAAGCAAGTTGCTTTAGTGATAGTATCAATTTATGCTCTGACCAGTAGTTTGTTCCTGTAGCTTCATATAGTCCTCAGTATTTGTAATTGTCAGCTGCTTTATTTTTTTCTATAATCTAACGAATATAATATGTTATCTCACTATAATTTGGTGTTTCTCTGATTTAATCTGTATTTTTTAATTGTGAAGTTGAGTATCTTTGCATACATTTCTTTGCCATTCTGAGTTTCCCTTTTTAGAATTGCTGGTTCATATAATTTACCCTTTTTCTACTAGCTGTTTTATGTTTTTTAAGTGATTTGTAGGAATTCTTTACATATTTTGAATATTAATCCTTTGTGGATTATAGTCATTACAATTTAGTTTCTCCCAGTCTGTGGCTTTCACTCTTTATAATGTCTTTTGATGGGCAAAATATTTATTTAATGTTGTCAAAAGTTGACTGCATATTCTTAATGGAAAACCATGCATTGTTTAGAGCACATCCTTCTGTGTTAATTGTTTTGAGCTATTTTACAACTTTTAAGTTGCAGATACTGACAGCAATGCAAAATAACTGTTGTTTCTTGACATGAAAATAAATTATGTCTGAGGATGGTTCAGTTGCCTCTTTCTGCCCAAACCCTTTAATCTCCCTCCCCCAACCTGCCTACAGGAAAACCCAGCTTCACATCTATTTGTAAATTTATTTCAACATTCCTTTATTCCATATAAACTTGTGGTTCTCTGCTTTCTCCTTTTAACAGTCATAATGCCTGCCTGGTTCCTTCATTAATAATGAAGTAAATAAAATCTTTAATATGCATTAATTCTATATCTGTATGAGTCATGATTTTACCTTTCTGAAAACTTCCTTTAACAAATATATCAATCTTCTCCTTTGCAATCTGTGTTTCTGAGTCATAAGAAATTATTCTGACCCCCCAAGATTATAAAGGTGACTTATACCTATTCTTCTAGGCCTATTGAAGTTTTACTTTAATATTTAAACTATCTGCAACAGATTTTTGCTTAGATAGTTTAAGATGGTGATGTCATTTAATTTTTTTTCCTTGTGGAGAGCCAGTTTTCCCAGTACCACTTATTAAACTGTCCACTTTCCCACTACTAACTGATAATTCTATCTCTGTTATGTTTCAAAATTCTATCATGTGTAAGTCTATCTTGGGGTTCCCATTCTTTTCCAGTGGTTGGCACCACTGCTGTAATTCCTACAGCTTTAAAAGAAATCCTAACATTTGGTAAGACAAATCTGCTATGTTCTTTGTATTTAAAGTTTCCATGGCTGTTACTGGCCCTTTATTTATCTGTATCAGTTTTAGGATCAGTTTATGATAATCCACAAAATGCCTATTGGGATTTTATCTAAATTCTATTCGATTCACAGATTACTCTGGGGAGAACTGACTTCCTTAGGATTTGATGTCTTCCTATCTACAAACTTCCCAGGAGGGCTTCCCAGGTGGTGCTAGTTGTAAAGAACCTGCCTGCCAATGCTGGAGACATAAGAGACATGGGTTCGATCCCTGGGTTGGGCAAATCCCCTGGAGAAAGGAATGGCAACCCACTTCAGTATTCTTACCTGGAGAAGGCATGGACAGAGGAGTCTGGTAGGCTGCAGTCCATGGGGTCACAAAGAGTTGGACATGATGAAGTGACTTAGCACACGCACACATGCACACACGTGGGAGTTATCTCCATTTGTTTAGATTTCTTCAAATATTTTTTCATAAAAGTTTATGATTTTGCTGACACAAATCTTGCATATCATATGGTAGTCTAATTCTAGGTACTTTTGTGGGGTTTTTTTGCTGTTGTAAATGGTATTTTTCAGATGTTTATTACTAATATATTTTCAATTGATTTTTTATATACTCATGTCATATCCAGTTACTCACATATGTTCTTAAAGTTAGAATTTTAATGTGTGGTCCTTCAGCCAATTCTTAGTCCTTCTTGAACCTAAGGGACTCTTTTTTGGTTTTAAACTTTCTCGTGGAAGATATTTCAATTCAGTACTGTGCAGAGTATCAGACACAAAGCAGACACATTCATAAACATTTGTTATATAAGTAGTGGCCCAAAGAAGTCACCCTTATTTGAAGAATTGTGCATTTCTCTTACAATCTGCAAATTTCATATTCAGCTGTGTAATCCTAAGAACACGACATATACNAGAGTATCAGACACACAGCAGACACATTCATAAACATTTGTTATATAAGTAGTGGCCCAAAGAAGTCACCCTTATTTGAAGAATTGTGCATTTCTCTTACAATCTGCAAATTTCATATTCAGCTGTGTAATCCTAAGAACACGACATATACATCCCCTCCCTTCCAATTTCATCCAGGTAAAATCTATTTAAAATAAATGCCAAGAACAGCCCTAAAAGGGGGGAGGGAGGGAGGAACAGAACATCACAAACTGATACCCAGCAGGAGTTGAGGAGAGGGCACTGTTGCTGGGCAACTGACTTCATCCCCAGCAGATGCCAACCCAGTTCTGCAAGGGTCTCCTTTCCCTCCCTCCTCTCTTATCATCTGTTCCTCTTCTCACTTGACAGAGTCAAGAAAAAAGATCACCCAGAAGAGTGGGAGTGAGCATAGAGAGGTTTGCTGAGCAAACCTCACCTCTGGAACAAAGATATGATCTGGTTTCTAAAACACACATTGCAGATTGAGACTTATGTTCCCCTCTTGGAGAAGCCACACTGGCATTCACTGGGGTTGGGATATGTTTGTTCCGCAATCACAGACTTGAAATCTGAAAGGATCCCCAGAGAATACTGGCCATATTTTATGAAATAAATCATCCCCTGATGAGAAACTCGTAACAGAATTCAGAATCAGATAGGATAGGAGTAGTGGGTTCTGCTTTGATATTTGAAATGATTGTAGGATATCCGCATATTTATATCTGAGAAGTGTGGGACTGGAGGCAGCAGAACTGCCTGAAGCAACAATCTACCTTTATGGGCCGTCAGTGGGATGGAAGTGGAGGTTGACGCCCAGATGGAAGATGAATCACACTCCCCCTACCCCGAGGGTCTGTAGTTTGATAAGAGAAGAGACCAGACATGGAGGTCTGGGGAACATCACCTCTTAGAGGAAGGGGGAAGCCATGGGAAGAGATGCCAGCCAAGCATGCCAACAAGGAGCAGCTGCAGAGATAGGAGATGAAGGAAGGAGACACGGGGAGGAACCACGCAGCGTTTCAAGGCGGAAACGGGAAACAAGTGAACGATGAAAAGGGGTCAAGGAAGACCAGCAGGGAGTGGACTTTGCACAAGTTGGCCACAGGTGGCCATGGGCGGGTCACTGTTTGTGCTTGTGCCCTTGTGCTTGGAGCAATGAGGCCCCGGTCTGGCTAGTTTGGTCAAGTTACTTAATTTGTATTGGTCTCTGACAGCTCATCTGTAAATGGGGCATGATGATAAAAACTTCCTTCAGGACTGTTCTAAGGATCACTAAAAAGATTCTCAGTGTCTTGATGATGTTTCTGCCTTCCACTCACCCAAACCTCATCCTCAGAGCTCATGTAACAATCTGCTACCTCTCATGTCCTCTGAGCCTCTCTCTGCAAATTCCTTTACGTTTAGATTTACTGTGAAAACCTTATTCTGATGCAAGCATAATAGGAGGGCACTGCACTGATTCCCCCATCTTGTATACCCCAACTCTCCTGCAAAAGCACAATCCCACCCACCCCAAACCTCAGTCATCCCTCTGACCTGACTTGTATTCTCTGGAAGTCAAGGAAACAAAAGAGGCCGAAGTCTCCTTTGAGATAAACATGAGTGATTCTAAGTACAGATATTAAGTGACCCTTTGGTTTTCTCCACCAAAAGGATTCTTAGTTGCTAGGAAATCAACAGCAGGTGTGGTTAATATCAAACCTCACATGAAAATACTCCCGGCCTAAAGCCCTATAACTATATTTAGAATTTTTACCTGTTGTTTCATTGTTGTTGTTTAGTCGCCAAGTCGTGTCCCACTCTTTGTGAACCCATGAACTGTAACCCACCAGGCTTCTCTGTCCATGGGACTTCCCAGGAAGAATACTGGAGCAGGTTGCTATTTCCTTCTCCTGGGGATCTTCTCAACCCAGGGATCGAACTCACATCTCCTGCATTGTAGGTGTATTCTTTACCACTGAGCCAACAGGGAAATCATAGCCGTTTCACTATCATCTCTCAAAAATTTAGTTTAACAAATATTTATTGGACTTTTACATGCAAATGTCACAGAGGAGAACAAACCTGAGTCCATACTGGATAGACTCCTTTAGCTCTAACCCTTGTGCTTTGTTGCCTGTGCTGAGTCATGCTGACTCTGTACCTTTTGTAAAGAATGCTGCCTGTTAAGTCTGAAATATACAGGAAGCCCATTCTCAAGTCTCTGACCTTGGTGTAACACTTCTGCATTCATATAGAGATAAATAATTGCAGAAAATACAATAACACTATTCTTGTTGGAGGTATATAGGAACATTGTGACCAGGCCTATATGTAGAGATGCCAGAGCAAAGGACAGAACAGCCAGTCACACCCAGTCCCCTTTTAATATAGGAGATGCCTGAATGGCAACCCAGGTAAGATGGTTCTTTGGAACATTAGCCCACCATCTTCTCAGGCTGCTGGTGTTCCAAATAAAGTCACTCGTCCTTGCCCCAACAGCTCAGCTCTTGATCTATTGGCCAGCCATGCAGCGAGAAGGGCTTCCCAGGTGCCGCAGTGATAAAGAATCTGCCTGTCAATGCAGGAGGCTCAGGAGACGCAGGCTTGCTTCCTGGATTGGGAAGATACCCTGGAGTAGCCAATGGCAACCCACTCCTGTATTCTTGCCTGGAAAATCCTATAGACAGAGGAGCCTGGTGGGCTACAGTACAGGCCATGGGGTCGCAAAAGAGTCGGACACCACTGAGCGACTGAACGAACACCATGCAGTGAGAAGTAGGAGGTTGGACTCCATAACATAAGGAACTCGCAAAGCACAAATCTGGTCAGGTCATTTCTCAGCTGAGAAGCCTTCGGTGCCCTCCCAGCCACAAAAGGAATTCAAGATTGCTTTATCTGATCGACAAAGCCAGCCTTGTCCGATAACACTCCCCACTATAGCCTCACCTCACTGCTGCTCGCTCTCTCCACTGTCTCCTGGGCCTTCCTGAAGTCCTTCTCTGCTTCTGCCTGCACCGTGATTTCCCATTCTTCAAAATCTCGCGAGATTTCCGGGATGTTCCAATGGTTAAGACTCTGAGCTTGTAATGCAGAGAGTGTGGGTTTGATTCCAGCTTGGGGAATTGGGATCCCACATTCTTTGCAGTGCAGCCAACAAACAAACCAAACACTTGCTTAAAAGATACTATTAAGTCCAAACAGAAAGAATTGCTTGCTCCTGTTCATTGATGATTTCAGATGTGCCTAGCTTCATGCAGCAAAGATTTTGTCTCTATATGCTGAGCACATCGTTTGCCTTCTTTCTTTAGGATGCTCGCTTAGTAATTGTTCCATGCCTGCCTCTATCAGAAGGATTTCCCATTGGTGACACAACTATGGCAACTGGTAATTCTTTGATTTCACTAATTACGGTCTTGACTTAATAAATATAGAGTGGAGAATTTTAAAATTTAAAAAGGGCCTAGTAATTATCCCAGAGTGGTTTTTTAAAAATTATATACGCTCTGTTACCCAATCAGGCTTAGCATAGCCGTGGGAGATGGCCTCCTATATTCAGACTTTTTTCAAGTTTTATTAAACTTAGGTCTTTCCAGAAGGCTTCTACTCAAGAGAATAAGCATTGTTTGAAGCTCCATGGAATCAAAAAGCTTATTCCTAAGGAAATAAATAGTTTCTCACATGATCCATAAACAGATCGCCAGCTATTGGCCATCAGCCCTGAATTATGGAGATAGCCAACTTTTGTTTTTCTTTCGACACGTGCTTAAAATTCTCTCTAAATCTCTGTGCATAAACAAGCCCCAGTTTATGCTGTCCCTGCATGTTCTCTGCTGCTGTTGCAACCAAATATCTGAGACGCTGTGGATCTTTGAAAAATCTCCACTTTGCTTCCCTTATATATGTTCCTTGAAGTTGGGGTACATTTCCCAGCATGAACCTAAATTATAACCAATTGTATTGCCAGAGGCTAAGAAAAGCGGAAATCAATTTGAGTATTTTGGAGGGAATTTAATATTGAGAATTTAATACATAAGTGATGAAAGAGTGGAGAAGCCAAACAGATTAGCAACAGCTGGAAGCTACAAAGGCTGGGAGTGCGAAAGGAGTAGAGAGTGTTGATGGAGCCCAGAATTCGGAATCACCTGGCAGAAGCCAGTGCAACAAATCCCCTAAATACGAATGAGTTCCATCCCGAAAGCACATTTGTAAGTCCAATTTGTTTATAAGTCCAAAAAAGTTAACCTAGGCACCCAACTAATGCAGTTGGCTATGTCATATGCTGGTATAGGTTTTGTAATACTTTTCATACAAATAATACATAACAAACACACAAAAAAAACAGTTTTAATCTTACAGTAGAGTACCTTGAAAAGTACATGGCTCAGATGGTGAAGAATTTGCCCACAGTGCAGGAGACACAGGTTCAATCCCTGGGTCAGGAAGATCCCCAGAGAAAGGAATGGCGACTCACTCCAATATTCGTGCCCGGAGAACCACATGGATGAGGGAGCCTGACAGGCTACAGTCCATGGGGTCACAGAGTCAGACATGACTGAGCGACCAACGCTTTCACTTTCACACAGTATAACAGCTGGCATACAGGAGCTAGCATGGAGTGAATAGGCAAGAAGAGTTACTGACTGGAGGAGGGAGAGGAAGTGGGAGGTGGTAGAGCTGAAGGATCGTCAGCACTCGGAGACAGAGGGCGAGCTGCAGATTCATTCATGCTTGATACTGCCAGCACAGGACTTGAGAAAACGATCCGCTGATGTCTAGGTAGTAGCTCTTTTTTTCTCATCATACACGACATGGTAGCCCTGGATTGCATTCTGAACACCTGTGTGCTGTTCTATGTTTAGGTCTGATGCCTCAAAAACTATCCTCAAATAAAATCTTCTTGCCATTTCCTGTGTCATGAATCTCTTTGGTTCTTCAGTTACTTCTTCTTCCTCTTGTCTCTCTTTGTCCTTCCTCTGAGCATGTTCACATCTTTGAAAGTTTGCAACTTGAAGGTTCATATGTAGGGGACTTACTGTACCAAAGAGGAGAAAAAGCTACAGCCAAAGACACTGCTCACGGTAGAGAGAGTGAGAAAAGTACCACAACTTCTAACCTTCTCCCTCAATCTTCCAGGAGCTTCTATTGGCCAAATGGAAGCTACATTGCCAGAGACCAAGGAACCGGAGAAGTGTGTTCCCTGAAATAGCAGGTAGGAACAGGAAAGAGACAAGGAATGGTTCTGACCACAAACAGGAAAGCTATCTGTGCATTTGAGCCCCGGAGGTGAAGATTTGTCACACCAAGTGTTGCCTACTTCTAGCCCAGGCTTGCTCACAGACCTCCTCAGAATTCCACAGGCAGCAAGCCCTAGCCACCCAGGTACTGATAAAATGTCCCGTTCTTTTCCAGGTGCGGCTGGCCAACTTTTGGCAAATACCGATCTAAGCTTTGTTTTGTTTTTCTAATTTTTTAAAAATTGAAGTATAGCTGATTTACAATGTTGTATTAGTATCTGCTGTACAGCAAAGCCAATCAGTTACATATATACATGTATCCACTCTTTCTCAGATTCTTTTCCCACATAGGCCATTGTTGTTCATTGTTCAGTCTCTAAGCCCTGGACAATGATTTGCAACCCCATGGACTGCAGCACACCAAGCTTCCCTGCTTCCGCTTTAGCATCAGTCCTTCCAATGAACATTCAGAGTTGATTTCCTTTACCATTGACTAATTTGATCTTCTTGCTATCCAAAGGACTCTCAAGAGTCTCCTCCAACACCACAGTTCAAAAACATCAATTCTTCAGCACTTAGCCCAGCTGGTAAAGAATCTGCCTGCAATGCAGGAGACCTGGGTTCAATCCCTGTTGGAGAGATCCCATGAATAAGGGAAAGGCTACCCACTCCAGTACTCTGGCCTGGAGAATTCCATAGACTGTATAGTCCATGGGGTCACAAAGAGTTGGATACGACTGACTGACTTTCACTTCACTAGCCTTCTTTATGGTCCAGCTCTCACATCCATACATGCCTATTGGAAAATCCAGAGCTTTGACTATACGGACCTTTGTCAGCATAGTGATGTCTCTACTTCTTAACATGCTGTCTAGGTTTGCCATAGGTTTTCTTGCAAGGAGCAAGACCTATAATATACACCATTACAGAGTCTCAAGTAGAGTTCCTCAAGCAGGTCCTTATTAGTTATCTATTTTATATATAGCAGTGTGTATATGTCAATCTCAGTCTCCCAATTTTTTCCGCCCTCCCTCATCCTGCTGGTAATCGTGCTTGTTTCCTACATCTGTGACTCTATATTTGTTTTGTAGAAAAGTTCATTTGTACCTTTTTTTTTTAGATTCCACATACAAATGATATCAGATGATCTTTCTTCTTCTTCTATCTGACTTACTTCACTCAGTATGACAATCTCTAGCTCCATCCATGTTGCTGCAAATGGCATTATTTCTAATTAAGTTTAAAAATACTTTTCTAAGTTAGAAATCAATACTTCTGGAAAACTGCCTGCTGATCCAGTGGTTAGCCCTCTGTGGTTCCAGTGAAGGAGGCAGGGGTTTAATCCTTGGTCAGGAATATCTCACCAAAAAAAAAAAAATTTGCAAAAATTAGAAATCAATCACTTAAGTTCAATCACTCAGTCGTGTCCAACTCCTTGTGACCACATGGACTGCAGCACACCAGGCTTCCCTGTCCATAACCAACACCTGGAGTTTACTCAAACTCATGTCCATTCAGTCAGTGATGCCATCCCACCATCTCATCCTTTGTCATCCCCTTCTCCTCTTGCCTTCAATCTTTCCCAGCATCATGATCTTTTCCAATAAATCAGTTCTTCGCATCAGGTGGCCAAAGTATTGGGGTTTCAGCTTCAGCATCAGTCCTTCCAGTGAATATTCAGGACTGATTTCCTTTAGGATTGTTGGATCTCCTTGCAGTCCAAGGGACTCTTAAGAGTCTTCTCCAGCACCACAGTTCAAAAGCATCGATTCTTTGGCACTCAGCCTACATTATAGTCCAACTCTCACATCAATACATGACCACTGGAAAAACCATAGCCTTGATTAGATGGACCTTTGTTGGCAAAGTAATATCTCTGCTTTTTAATATGCTGTCTAGGTTGGTCATAACTTTTCTTCCAAGGAGCAAGCATCTTTTAATTTTGTGGCTGCAGTCACCACCTGCAGTAATTTTGGAGCTCAAAAATATAGAGTCTGACACTGTTTCCCCTTCTATTTGCTATGAAATGAAGGGACCAGAGGCCATGATCTTAGTTTTTTGAATGTTGAATTTCAAGCCCACTTTTCCCCTCTCCTCTCTTACTTTCATCAAGAGACTCTTTAGTCCCTCTTCACTTTCTGCCATAAGGGTGGTGTCATCTGCATATCTGAGGTTATTGATATTTCTCCCAGCAGTCTTGATTCCAGCTTATGCTTCTTCCAGTCCAGCACTTCTCATGATGTACTCTGCATAGAAGTTAAATAACCAAGGTGACAATATAAAGCCTTGACGTACTTTTTCCTGATTTGGAACCAGTCTGTTGTTCCATGTTCAGTTCTAACTATTGCCTCTTGACCTGCATACAGATTTCTCAGGAGGCAGATCAGGTGGTCTGGTATTCTCATCACTTTCAGAATTTTCCACAGTTTATCGTGATCCACACAGTCAAAGCCTTTGTTATAGTCAATAAAGCAGAAGTAGATGTTTTTCTGGAACTCCCTTGCTTTTTTGATGATCCAATGGATTTTGGCAATTTGATCTTTGGTTCCTCTGCCTTTTCTAAAACCAGCTTGAACATCTGGAAGTTCATGGTTCATGTACTGTTGAAGCCTGGCTTGGAGAATTTTGAGCATTACTTTACTAGCGTGTGAGATGAGTGCAATTGTGCAGTAGTTTGAGCATTCTTTGGGATTGCCTTTCTTTGGGATTGAAATGAAAACTGACCTCCTGTCCTGTGGCCGATGATGAGTTTTCCAAATTTGCTGGCATATTGAATGCAGCACTTTCACAGCATCATCTTTTAGGACTTGAAATAGCTCAACTGGATTCCATCACCTTCACTAGCTTTGTTCATAGTGATGCTTCCTAAGGCCCACTTGACTTCACATTCCAGGATGTCTGGCTCTAGGTGAGTGATCACACCATCACGATTATCNAATATACAGCCTTGACGTACTCCTTTTCCTATTTGGAACCAGTCTGTTGTTCCATGTCCAGTTCTAACTGTTGTTTCCTGACCTGCACACAGATATCTCAAGAGGCAGGTTAGGTGGTCTTGTATTCCCATCTCTTTCAGAATTTTCCACAGTTGATTGTGATCCACACAGTCAAAGGCTTTGGCATAGTCAATAAAGCAGAAATAGATGTTTTTCTGGAACTCTCTTGCTTTTTCCATGATCCAGCGGATGTTGTCAATTTGATCTCTGGTTCCTCTGCCTTTTCTAAAACCAGCTTGAACATCAGGGAGTTCACGGTTCACGTATTGCTGAAGCCTGAGTCAGTAGAGGGTGAAACAAAAGGTGATGTAACCCTGAGAGGATTTTGTGTAAAGTACAGAATTAGGGAGTAGGGGGACTTCCCTGGTGGTCCAGTGGCTAAGAATCCCTGCTCCCAATAAGACAGGGGGTTTGAATCCTGTTTGGAAACTAGATCCTGCATGCCAAAATGAAGATCAAAGATCTCATGTGCCACAAGTAAGACCTGGTGCAGCAAATATATACATATATATACATATATACATATATATACAGCTTTTCTCATAGGTCAGACAGCCACTTGCTCCTTGGAAAAAAGCTATGAAAAACCTAGCTTAATAAGCATATTAAAAAGCAGAGACATTATCTTGCCAACCAAGGTTCATATAGTTCAAACTATGGTTTTTCCAATAGTCATGTAGCAATGTGAGTTGGACCATAAATAAGGCTGAGCACTGAAGAACTGATGCTTTCAATTCTTTCTGGAGAAGACTCTTGAATGTCCCTTGGACAGCAAGGAGATCAAACCAGTCAATCCTAAATGAAATCAACCTTGAATATTCATTGGAAGGACTGATACTGAAGCTGAAGCTCCAATACTTTGGCCACCTGATGCAAAGAGCCAACTCATTGGAAAAGACCCTGATGCTGGGAAGGATTAAGGACAGGAGGAGAAAGGGGCAACAAAGGATGAGATGGTTGGATGGACTGACTCAATGAACAAGAATTTGAGCAAACTCCAGAAGATGGTGAAGGACAGGGAAGGCTGGTACTGTCCGTGAGGTCGCAAAGAGTTGGATACAACTTAACAACAGAACGACAACTATATGTGTGTATATATATATATATATATATGTATACATATAATTGAGTGGGGGTAAGAAAGAAAATGAAAAAAGCCCGCATCCTTTAACCATGTCTTGACTTAGGACTTAGACACCCTACCAACTTTCCTAGCAGGTGTGTGCTTAGAATCTGGCCTTCTTGCCTTGCTCAGCCCCTGGGTATTTCCAGGCTCTGGACTTCTATAATACATCTGCCTCTAACTCATTACTGCTCAGGCTCTTGGGTCTTCTTGTCCTCTGGCCACAGATCTCTCAGAATCTCTTCTGGCCAATTGCCTCAGTGCCTTGGCCTGATACAAGTAAGTGTCACTGGTCACCCTTGGACAAACTGTTCAGACAGACAGGGAACTGAGATCATGGTCTTTGAGTGCTTTCTTTTTAAAAGATGTTCCATTTGTGTATTTACTCATTTTGCTGGCTTAGGTCTTTGCTGCAGTATATGTGATTTTAGTTGCATCATACACATTCTTAGTTGTGGCATGTGGGATCTAGTTCCCTGACAGACTGAACCCAGGAGCCCTGCATTGGGAGCACGGAGTCTTAGTCACTGGGTCACCAGGGAAGTCCCTGGTGATGTAATCAAATCCAAAGGAAAGTTTGTCCAAAAATGTTCTCTATTTCTCTCCATGTTTTGATATAGATCTCTTATTTTCTAAAAGTTGGCACCAAACCTGATAGAGAAATTCACTTAAATGCATCATGAACATTGGAATGTAGATTGGAATGTTTTGGAAAAATATTTTCTAAACCAGTGGTAACTGAACCAGTGGCAATGTGGCATCTGGAATCAGCTTATAAAGCATTGATCACGAGTTTTCCAGATCAGGTAGGAAGATCCTGAGCTCACCTCCTCCCACGGATACACCAGACCTACAAGTGCTCATCTTCTCCCATGGACACACCAGACTTACAAGCGCATGGGGATCAACTTGAGCAGAAACGACTTTCTACAACTAAGGATAGGAAGAAAAGGCCACGGTGAGACAGGCTGGAGGGGCAGAGATGAAGTCTAGTCGGAAGTCACACCTCCCTGTGCAGCACCCACAAAGGAGGAGGGCTATCAGAGCTGATGAGACCCCCTGCAGAAAGGACTGCACAGAGAAGATGAATCCCCAAAAACCCTTCTGCTTCCCCCCACCGCCCCTCCGCCCTGCTCCCAACACCTGGCTTTGAAAACCAGAGGATCTATGTCCAGAGGAGCTGGAGGCCTGTGGGAAACAGACTCTGACCATTTTTCAGTTGTTTGCTTTTGGTCATGACCCACGGCATGTGGGATCTTAGTTTCCCGACCAGGAAGAACCCAGGAACCCTGCACTGAAAGCTCAGAGTCGTAACCACTGAGCCACCAGGCAAGTCCCCTGAGACTCTGATCTTGAAGGAAGGGCTTGGGCACAGACTTACTTGCTGTGAGTCCAGGGGCAGAGGCAGCAGCTTGGAAAGTTCCTGGGTCTTATGAGAAGGTGACTCATTGACTAATTTAGGTCATGTGATGGAGAAGAAAGGATTGGGTGGGACTTTCTCTAAGACCAAAGTGCTGGCGGGTGCCATTTAAAAAATTCTCCTTCCACCTAGCTGGCCTGGTACTGGATGGTGCCATGACTGTCTTGATTCATCAGACTAGCTAACACCATGCATCTGCCCTGGTGTTCCTCTGACAAGTAACCCTGCCCAACCAGTCTACCCCAGCCAAAGTGGCTCCCTCCCTGCCCCACCCAGCAGGTCACCCTGGCCAGCACCAGGACCCACTCCGGGGAGTGGCTCCAGCTCCTGAGGGCAGTCCTGCACACCAGAGTTCCTACAACAGTCACAGCCAGGCCTTGCAACACTGGGGGCCAGAACTGCACATCTGCACAACGGCAGCAGTTGTGACAGGACCACTCTGCCAGATGGCTGAGAACCAACCCCGCCCACCAATGCACCTGCAGCAATCATGGCCCAATCACAAGGGGGTACACACAACCCACTGGAAATCTGGCTCTGATGACCAGGGAGTATGATGACACAAGACCCCACAAGACATCTTCTACACAAGACCACTCTTTCAAGACCTGAAGATGCAGCGGACATACCTAATACAGGGAAACAAACTCAAAGACTTAGGCAAAATGAAAAGATAAAGGAACACCTTCCAAATGAAAAAAAGGCAAAAAATCTCAGAAAAATAACTAAGTGAATCAGAGACAGGCAATTTGCCCAGATAAAAAGTTCAAAGAAACAGTCACAAAAATGCTCACCAGGAGAAAACTGGATGAACTCAGTGAGAGCCTCAACAAAGAGATAGAAAACAGGGAAAAGAACCAGTCAGAATACAATAACTGAAGAATACAATAACTGACTTGAAATACACACTAGAGAGAATCAATAGCAGAGTAGAGGATGCAGAACACATCAGTGACCTGGAAAACACAGAAGTGGGAATCAGAAAAAAGAAACAGAATTTTTAAAAGGTAACATAGTTTAAGGAACCTCTGGAAGAGCATCAAGTGTAGTAACATTCATATTGTCAGGTCCCAAAAGGAGGAGAGAAAAGGACAGAAAACCTATTTGAAGAAATAATGGCTAAAAGCCTCCCTAACCTGGTGGGCTGCCGTCTATAGGGTCGCACAGAGTCGGACACGACTGAAGCGACGTAGCAGCAGCAGCAGCAGCAACCTGGTGAAGGAAACAGACATCCACATTCAGGAATCACAGAAAGTCCCAAGCAAGAGGAACTCAAAAAGATCAACACCAAGATAAAGTGTAATTATTATTAAATATATTTAAGTAATTAACATTAAATAATTATAATTAAATTGTCAAACGTTCAAGAGACAGTCTTAAAANGAGGAGAGAAAAGGACAGAAAACCTATTTGAAGAAATAATGGCTAAAAGCCTCCCTAACCTGGTGGGCTGCCGTCTATAGGGTCGCACAGAGTCGGACACGACTGAAGCGACGTAGCAGCAGCAGCAGCAGCAACCTGGTGAAGGAAACAGACATCCACATTCAGGAATCACAGAAAGTCCCAAGCAAGAGGAACTCAAAAAGATCAACACCAAGATAAAGTGTAATTATTATTAAATATATTTAAGTAATTAACATTAAATAATTATAATTAAATTGTCAAACGTTCAAGAGACAGTCTTAAAAGCAGCAAGAGAAAAATAACTAGCTACATTCAGGGGAACCCCCCAATGAGCTATCAGCTGATTTTTCAGCAGAAACTTTACAGATCAGAAATGATGGCCACCATTTATTAAAAGTCCTGAAAGGAAACTACTCACAGCCAAGAAAACTCTACCTTACAAGGTTATAATTCAGAATTGAAGGAGTGATAGTTCCCCAGACAAGCAAAAGCCAAAGGAATTCATCACCACTAAACTGGCCTTACAAGAAAAGTTAAAGGAACTTTAAACAGAAAAGAAAAGGCCATAACTCGAAACAAGAAAATTCTGAAAGAAAAAAATCTCCCTGGTAAAGGCAAACACATAGTAGAGGTAGTATGAACATTAAAAGACAAAAGTAATAAAATTCTCTACATTTAAAATAGTTGGGAACTTCCCTGGTAGTCCAGTGGCTACGGCTCCATGCTTCCAATGCAGGGGGCCTGGGTTCCATCCCTGGGCAGGGAGCTAGAGCTCATATGTGGCAACTAAATCTTCTGTATGCTGCAACTAAGACCTGATACAGCCAAATAAAGGAAAACAAATATTAAAAATGTTCAAATTAAAATGATTAGTTAAGTGATACACAAAATAAAAAAGTGTAAAATATGATGTCAAAAACAAATGTGGGAGGGGGTGTAAAAATGTAGTGCTTTTAGAAAGCGCTCAAAACTATGTAACCATCAACTTGAAGCAGACTGCTATCCATTAACACATAGGCTGTCTTATATGAACCTCATGGTAACTGCAAACCAAAAATCTATAACAGACACACCCCAAAAATAAAGAGACAGGAATACAAATATAACAGTAAAGAAAGTCATCAAATCACAAGGGAAGAGGACAGGAGAGGAAGTAAGGAACAGAGAAGAACTACAAAAACTATCAAAAAACAGTTAAAGTGGCAATGCGTAACATCCCTAATAATAATTACTTTGTAAATGGGCTAAAGTCTTCCAATCAAAAGACATAGGGTGGCTGAATGAATAAACACTAATTTGCACACCTACGCCTATGTCGATTGACAATAGACAGTATACAAACACAGCCTAAGTGTCCATCGACAGACAACTAGATAAGGAAGATGTGATTTATAAGTCACATGGCTATAATGCACAACATAAACAATGTAGTCAATAACACTGTGATAACTTTCTCTGGTGACAGACCATTCAGTTCAGTTCAGTTTAGTCACTCAGTCGTGTCCGACTCTTTGCAACCCCATGAATTGCAGCACGCCAGGCCTCCCTGTCCATCACCAACTCCCGGAGTTCACTCAGACTCACGTCCATCGAGTCAGTGATGCCATCCAGCCATCTCATCCTCTGTCATCCCCTTCTCCTCCTGCCCCCAATCCCTCCCAGCATCAGAGTCTTTTCTAGTGAGTCAACTCTACTTATTGTGATGATGAAGTCATAATATACATAAAAGGTGAAACACTAAGATGTACATCTGAAACTAATATAATAATTAGTTTAAGAATATAATATAATATTTCATAGCACCTATACTTCACTTTAAAAAAGAAGCTTACAGTCCAGGCAAAAAGTCAATCCATGTACGTGGAGAAAATACTATACATGTTTTTAAGTGGTAGTTGCGGGACTTTAGTCATGGAAAGTGCAATTTATATACAGTATTTTAGAACTTAAATAAATGTTCAATTTTCCTTTTTTAAAAAACATTGATACATCAGCTCCACCAAGAGTTTATAAATCTAAATGGGTCATGATACAAATAGTAACCAAAAAGGCCCTGTTGTGTGATTCACGTATGTATTGGGCTATAATACTCATGGTAGCCTGAAACAAATTACTGTGTTTCTTCTAAACATGATTTTTTATTTATTTTTATTTTTTGACCTTGCCACGCAGCCTATGGGATCTTAGCTCCCCCACCAGTGATCACACCTGTGCTCTCTACAATGGAAGTACAGATTCTTGACCACTGGACAGCCAGGAGGTCCCTAAACATGATTTTAAAAAAACATGTATCATACATCTTTTTTGCCATAAGTTACTGCCATTTACAGTGCTGCCATTTAAAGAATATTTTTTTCCTCTAAAAATCAGAACTGTACTTCCTAGTAAAATACCCAAGTAGACACAAATTATGACAGGGTTGGCCACCTAAAAAAATGCATTAAAATATAGTGCCCGAGGAGGCGGATGAGGTGAGGGCAAGATGAACACTATGCTCTTTCTTTGTTTACCGGCGCTGCCAACATGAAGTTTGGGTTCGTGGGCTGGTATTTATCTGAAATCATGTTGATACAGGCATGCATGCTCTGAGTTTTTGGAGGATAAGGATGTGTGTATGTATGTGTGTGTGTGTGGATGAGCTGCTATTGTTGTGCCTGCTGGAGCACATTCCTCTTTTTTCGAGTGATTTTATTTCTTTGTTATGTTTGGCTGTGCTGGGCCTTTGTTGCTCCACTGGCTTTTCTCAAGTTGCTGTGCGTGGGCTTCTCAGTGCAGTGGCTTCATTTGTTGAGAGCACATACTCCAGGGCGCCTAGGCTTCAGTAGCTGTAGCACATGGGCTCAGGAGTGGCCGCTCCTGGGCTCTGAAGCACAGGCTCCATAGTGGGGGCACACAGGCTTAGTTGCTCTGCAGCATGTGGAATCTTCCCAGATCTGTGATCGAACCTGCGTCTCCTGCATTGGCAGGAGGATTCTTTGCCACTGAGCCATCAGGGAGGCACTGGAGCACGTTTCTCTTAATGAAGAGACTTGGAAAAGCTATAAACATTGCACAACATAGATATGTGATAACAACAGCATGTTTTCCTTGGGAAAAACAACTGGCAACTCAAAGAAGTTGGTGCTGTTTGTGTACTACCAATGAGAGAGAGAGAGAGAAAGAAAAAAAAAAAAACACTCTGGAAGGGAGAAACTAGACAGTTTCTATGAAAGCAGTTTTTAGGCAGTTTCTGGGAAGATCACATCTTGGACACATCACTGTGATGTGCTGATGAGTTTTTAGAAAGACCATCCTCAGCTCTTTCAAGTTTATTCTGTTCCATATTTTAGTAGATTCTGAATTGCTAATACTGACGCAAATTAATGAAGGGATTTTTCCTGAACACGAAACTAGAAAGAATACTTTTCCATAGAGTCCCAACAGGACGTGAGGTAATGATTCTAGCCTAGCATTTTCTACATCAAAGTTTCTTCAAGTAGTCACTCAAAAGTCTGTTGATTGATCATTAGACAAAAAATAGATCAAAGACAAGTATTAAAATGAGTTATGTAGTTCAGGCTCATTCAAACCCCAAGCACATGGAGTTTTGCTCATTGAGAAAGCAAGTGTGCTTCTGTCTAAAATCTTGTTCTGGTTTCTTAAACATTCTTCAGCTATGATTAGAGAATATCTTATGAACTCATCTTTGCATAGTGAACATACTTAGAATCTAAAAAACATAAATTAGAAATAAAATGTTATTTTTATATGGCATAAAGGTATGTGAAGAACTTTGAATGTTAGGTACATATTATGAATTTGTGACAACAGCCTCTGCTGGACCTGCCTTTTCTGCACAGGATGAAGAAAATAGATAAACAAACCACAGCAGTGTGTAGCCTCCCTTGGCCCGGCTGGGAAAACATTTCTCAAGCTTGTGGTCTACAGCCCAGCTGTTTGTCCAGCAGCATCAGCGTAGCCAGCAGGTCACTTCTGGATCCCAGGCTGCAGAGTGTCTCCCACTGTTGACCAAGCCGGGACAACGCCTCCAGCATGACCCCCACAACATGGTGTAGGGGTTAACAGTTATTTTATCTTAAAAAAAAATAAAACCACCCCCCCTTAAACCTCAAACAAACTTAATAGTCTTATCAAACCGGCTGTTTAAAACCATCTTCCTTTATCTGCTTGTCCAAGAGTGAAAGAACAGAAAGAGCCAAAAGGCTAATAATTGTCCGCCCCTGCTTTATTCAAAACAGCGGTGCTTATTGCTTCAAGGTTCCAGAATTTTCAGTCCTCAAAAAAGGACTCCTGTTAAACTTTAAAAAAAAAAATTGTTACTGGAATACAGTTAATTTACAATGTTGTGTTAGTTTCAGGTGGATAGCAAAGTGAATCTGTTATACATATACGTATAGTCACTCTTTTTAAGATTCTTTTCCCTATAGGCCATTACAGAGTACTGAGTAGAAATCCTTGGGCTACACACTAGGTCTTTATTAGTTATCTATTTTGTATACAGTACTATGTATATGTCAATCCCAATCTCCCAACTTATTCCTCCCCCTCTTACCCCTGTTAATCATAAGTTTATTTTTTACATCTGTAACTCTATTTCTGTTTTTTAGGTAAGTTCATCTGTAGCCTGTTTTTTAGATTCCACATATAAGCAATATCATATGATATTTGTCAAAAAAAGAGAGAACACTTGTAATGAGGTGTACAGTTTCCATTCATACTACATCTGACACTAAATGAGGTTTTTTTCACTTAACTCTGCACCAACCAATTGTCCAGCTCTTCTTGCACCAACCGGGTGTCCTACAATTCCATTCCATTCAGTTCTGACACTAACCACACTGAATTAGTGCAGACCCCACAGGTTTATAGGGCTTCCCAGGTGGTTCTATTGGTCAAGAACCCGCCTGCCAGGTAAGAGACATAAGAGACCTGGGTTTGACCCCTGGGTCAGGAAGATCCCCTGGAGGAGTGCATGGCAACCTACTCAAGAATTCTTGCCTGAAGAATCCCATGGACAAAGGAGACTGGTGTGCTACAGTCCATGGGGTCGCAAAGAGTCGGACATGACTGAAGCGACTCACACACACACACTCACACAGGAACAAAACCCATAATTCCCTTCTTCTTGCTTCAATACTTCTAATCTCACTTGAAAAGCTGGCTGGCAGACGAAAGTTGGCCCTGAGAAATGGTTTCTAGAAACCTCCTTCAGCTTCCCTTCCCTTCTGGCTCTAGTGAGTCAATTGTCTCTTGGTCGGTCATCATGTTAAAAGCAGATCAAAAATGGGTACTAAAAATGGTTAGGATGCCCAGGCTTACTCAAACCCCAAGTACAGGGAGTTTTGCTCATTTAAAGCCACCCTTCATCTACAGATCAAGACTGCTTTTTTCACTGACACTGGTCTTCCCATTGGTCACCAGCTCCCAAGCTGTTCAACAAGAAAACTCCCATGGCCCTTCAGCCCCAGGAAAGTGGCGTTTAGACTCTGACGGGCCAAGCAAAGTCAGGAGACCTACCCAAGAGGGACAAAAAGAGAGAAGATGGCCCTTCCCTCAAATTATTTCTACAGAAACTTCGAAGTCTCCTCCCTTCCTGCTATTCCCAGCCCCACTCTCAACATTCACCAAAATTACTCACAGATTCTCACCTGAGAGTGATCATTTCTGAATTTTATACAACAGTAACCTCTAGACAATCTGGTCATATATTCACACATACTCTTTGGGATTTGTTTTTCTCAGAGCCTTTGAAATACTTCCTGCTACAGGAGCGGTTGCCTCTAGGTTCTTAAGATATTGTGAGTTTTAGGCTTAGGTTAATGGTTCCCGCCCAAAGTGTCAGAGAGAACTGGGAAGATCCAGAAGCAAAAGACCCCAGAACATGGGACTTCTCTGGCAGTCCAGTGGTTAAGACTTCGAGATTCCACTGCAAGGGGCACAGGTTTAATCCCTGGTTGGTGAACAAAGATCCCGCATGCTACATGGTGCTGCCAAAAATTAACAAAAATGTAAAACATAAAGACCCCAGAACAGATGTGGGCTTTGAACCTCAGCAGGGCTGAAAACATTCCAAGAGCAGATGTCACAGTCTTCCTCTAAAGATCTCCCAAAAAAGCACCATGAGAAATAAAGTGACCGTGGAGACAAGGCTGAGCCCTCACACAACTCTAGGGGGCACCACTCATGGGAAAACAGTGTGAATGTCCCCCTGGAACTAGGCAGATACAGACCTCAGAGACCAAAAACAATGCTTTTTTCCACAGTGTCTGTGTTGCCTGAGACAAACACCACAGGGAGCTTCCTGGGAGAGAGCTGTTTCCTGTCCAGAGCGCAGAAGCCGCCTGGCAAAGCTGAAAGGATGTGGCTGTCGATAAATATGACTTAGTTCTGTCCCTCACCACCCCCACCCCCTAGAGCCCTCCCTGAAGGCCTCCCCTTGCACCTTGGAAACAGTCCAAGCATTGGAATGAGGATTTTTTTTTTTTTTTTTTTTGGACCTGGTCATAGTTTTTCTATGAGAAGAGAAGCTAAAGGCAAAGGAGAAAAGGAAAGATACATGCATTTGAATGCAGAATTCCAAAGAATAGCAAAGAGAGATAAGAAAGTCTTCATCAGTGATAAATGCAAAGAAATAGAGAAAAACAATAGAGTGGGAAAGACTAGAGATCTCTTCAAGAAAATTACAGATACCAAGGGAACATTTCATGCAAAGACAGGCACAATAAAGAACAGAAATGGTGTGGACCTAACAGAAGCAGAAGATATTAAGAAGAGGTGGCAAGAATACACAGGAGAACTATACAAAAAAGATCTTCATGACTCAGATAATCACGATGGAGTGATCACTCACCTAGAGCCAGACATCCTGGAAAGCGAAGTCAAGTGGGTCTTAGGAAGCATCACTGAAAATAAAGATAGTAGAGGTGGTGGAATTCCATTTGAGCTATTTCAAGTCCTAAAAGATGATGCTATGAAAGTGCTGCACTCAACATGCCAGAAAATTTGGAAAACTCAGCAGTAGCCACAGAACAGGAAAAGATCAGTTTTCATTCCAGTCCCAAAGAAGGACAATGCCAAAGAATGTTCAAACTACCGCACAACTGCATTCATCTCACATGCTAGCAAAGTAATGCTCAAAATTCTCCAAGCCAGCTTCAAAAATAGGTGAACCATGAACTTCCAGATGTTCAAGTTGGATTTAGGAAAGGCAGAGGAACCAGAGATCAAATTGCCAACATCCACTGGATCATCAAAAAAGCAAGAGAGTTCCAGAAAAACATCTACTTCTGCTTTATTGACTATACCAAAGCCTTTGACTATGTAGATCACAGCAAACTGTGGAAAATTCTTCAAGAGATGGGAATACCAGACCACCTGACCTGCCTCCTGAGAAATCTGTATGCAAGTCAAGAAGCAACAGTTAGAACTGGACATGAAACAACAGTCTGGTTCTAAATTGGGAAAGGAGTTAATGAAGGCTGTATATTGCCATCCTGCTTGCTTAACTTCTATGCAGAGTACATCATGCGAAATGCCGGGCTGGATGAAGCACAAGCTGCAATCAAGATTGCCAGGAGAAATATCAATAACCTCATATGCAGATGACACCACCTTTATGGCAGAAAGTGAAGAAGAACTAAAGAGCCTCTTGATGAAAGTGANTTTCTTTCAAGCTTTATTTCCAGGCATTTAAAAAATATTTTAAAAAGTATTTATTGGAAAGCAGCTTCTATAATGACCACACACTTATTTCTATTTATATAAGCAAAAAGAAGCAAATAAAAATCACCATAACCCTACCTGTCTTAGCCAATTATTTAACCTTTTGGTCATATGTACCTTTTAGGCACATATTAATATTTAAAACGATTCTATTTTTTCACAAGGTTGAGCTATTGTGATCTGTTTAGTTTCTATTCTATTCTGTTTGTGTTAGCATTGTTTCAAAAAAACATTTTTCATGTCATTAAGACAGCTCGGTAAAGATAATTTAAAAAAAAATAGAAGCACAATATCCCATTGTTTGAGAAAACCATTTTTTACTTACTTTTTCCATTGCTCCACATTTAGGGTTTCCTTTTTCCAAGTTTTCTTTAAACAACGCTGTGATGAATATTTTTGTGCATACATGTTTGACCTGGTTTCTCAATAGCTCCTAAGAATTATTATAGTAACTACATTTCTTGAGTGGTTACCTTTTCCATGCATTAACTGCACCATTACTGCTCTGAATCCTAGTAACAATGCTATCAGTGTACAAAGTAGATATTACCATTCCCACTTCACAGGTGATAGAACTGAAGCACAAAGCATAGCATACTTAATGTTCTCAAAACTATGATGCTGCTGCTGCTGCTAAGTCGCTTCAGTTGTGACTGACTCTGTGCGACCCCATAGACGGCAGCCCACCAGGCTCCCCTATCCCTGGGATTCTCCTGGCAAGAACATTGGAGTGGGTTGCCATTTCCTTCTCCAATGCATGAAAGTGAAAAGTGAAAGTGAAGTCAGTCATGTCTGACTCTTAGCAACCCCATGGACTGCAGCCTACCAGGCTCCTCTGTCCATGGGATTTTCCAGGCAAGAGTACTGGAGTGGGTTGCCATTGCCTTCTCCACAAAACTGTGATAGTGGGCTCCAAATTTAACCCGGGCAGTGTGATTCCCAAGGCCAAGCTCTCAATCACGATTTTAAGGCTCATGATACCTTTACCAAATGACTTTCCAGAAAGGTTGTTCCAATAAGAATGTCCATCACTCATTTCTTCTTTCAAATACTTGGTAGGCATTTGCATTTCAGTTGCTCTGAGCTGTCTCTTCATGTGGTTTGCCCACCTATCAGTGAAGGTTACTATGGACCACTAATTAGCCCAGCTGATCTTCCCAGCAGCAAAGAAGTGATGTTTCCCTCAGAATCTGGCCACATTCATCCCACTCTGATGTGAGAGTGACCTGAGCAAACACAAACGCTATAAAATAATGCTTTTATACTGGGAGACACAGAGCCTGTTGTTCTGTGCACAATCTAGGGGAGCCTTCATCTTGAAGCTGGCAACATATGTAATTTGCATGTTCAGGAGTTATAATTATGTGAGAAGTGCTTTCTTTGTACATGTGTGCATGCTCAGTTGCTTCAGTCGTGTCCAACTCTTTGCGACCCCATGGACTGTAGCCTATCAGGCTCCTCTGTCCACGGGATTCTCCAGGCAAGAATACTGGAATGGTTGCCATAGCCATCCTCCAGGGGATCTAAGCGATCGTCTTCTGCACCTCCTGCATTGCAGGTGGATTCCTTACCGGTGAGGCCCTGGGGAAGCCCCTTCTTTGTACATGACATGCTTATTCATGCATAATCAGTATAATTTTTTAAAAACAGGTTAATTTCAAATGAAATAAAATCAAGAGTTTGTAATAATTCAAGTATCAAAGTAATACAAAGAATTCATTGATTTTTAAATGCCAATATCATAAATATTCTGCAATTGTAGGTAGCATGATGAGCATAAACAATCTCCTTTTGGAAGACTGAGGACACCTCAGGGAAGCATCTGAAATGTATTTTCTTAACATAGTCATCTCAAAGCAAGTTTTCAGACTTTTGGTCTGCTGGATTTTTTTTAAAGGGTCAGTGATTACTTGTATTAATAGGCTCTTTTTCTTTCTTTTTTAATTGACTCCCATATATGTCAATCAAAACAGTTTGTGCATGCAATTTCAGTGTTCACAATGGGTGCTTGGAAGGGGCAACATGAAAGTAAATAAATAAATAAATAAACCTTGGTAAACCAGAAAGAATTAGACTTCAAGTTCTAGTTTTTTGTGGTTGCAGTCCACAAGGAATTTGCAGAATTTTCTCTTCCTGAACTGAACTTCCTTCCTCCATTTCCCAGGTCTTGCCTGAGGCCTCCCCTCAAATAAAAACTACTTCTTCACACTATGATAACATGTATAGACAGTCCAGTCAGATTGCTCAATTGATCACTTATCCAGAGCCCATCTTACTTTAATGTGTCCTGAGCTTTTGGTTTTCACTGCTTCCGGTGGGTGTCAAGGGCACAAGGGTTAAAAGCTATACTTCTTTTTATCCCTTTTGTAGCAGGACGGTGCTGTGCACATAAAAGTTGCTTAATAATACTTAATCCACATATAAATAGGTGAAAAATAAGTGAATTTGGAAAAATTCAGGGAGCAAATAGATGAGTATGGTATAAACAACAGACATTTTAAAAAGTACTTTAAAGTTTATAAAACACTTCTCAAGCAATCTCATTTATACCTCAAAATAGCCCAGTGGAAACTGGCTTGTAGAAGTTAAAGAGACTTGGTCTTGACACCCGGATCCCTTCCTCCAAAGCTTGTTTTAGTGCCGTTATAGTTGACCTTCAGTAAGAATATGAAATTAAATGTGCAGACCGCACCCCCCGATAAAATGTGCTCACCAGCAGAGGGCGCAAGAATATGCATGGGTCTTGGAATAAAATTTGCATCCTGGCCCAGGCTCTTTAACAGCTACTGACCTTGGGCTAATCTAATTTTTTTGAGTCTCATTTGTAAACTATTGATGATAACTCCCCTCCCCCCACTGCAGTGTGGTCGTAAGCATAAGAATTAGAAATATTCTGTGGCTAGCACATAGTAAAGTAAGTGTTAGTTGCTCAGTCATGTCCGACTCCTTGCGACCCCATGGACTATAGCCCACCAGGCTCCTCTCTCAATGGAATTTTCCAGGCAAAAACACTGGCGTGGGTAACCATTCCATTCTCCAGGGGTCCTCCTGACCCAGGTATCGAACCCTGGTCTTTCACATTGCAGGCAGATTCTTAACCACCTGAGCCACCAGGGAAGCCCAGCACATAGTAGGTGAACAGTAAATTGTATCTCTCCTGATCACCATAAGATCACAGAACCAGTTAATTCTTGTTTGATGCTTACTTGTTTGATATTAGTTTGCATATTTAACCCTTAAAATAGCTTGAATGGGCAAATAAATGAATATTGATGAAAAAATTTAATATCCAATGCTGGCAAGAGTGAGGAAGCAGACTGTAGCAACTTTTCTGTATAGAAAGCCTTAAAAACAGGATCGGGGCCAGATCATCTTGCCCCAGCATCTATTTAACCTAAGAAAATAATACTGGATAAGTAGCAAGAATTAGAAAAATAGAGGATGTCATCATCACTCTTTATAACAGCAAAAGGGAAACATCCTAAATGTTCAGTGTAGGGCATAGGCTTAATAATTATAGTTTCTCCACCAAATTGAACACTGTGCAATCATTAAAATGATGCTATAGAAAAACATTCTTAAAAAGAAGAAAATTGAAACACAGCAAGTAAAGATCACAAGAGACAAACAGCCTGCTTTAACCTGTTTAATAAACACAGGACAGAAGTCAAAATTTCAATAGTTATTTCTATATGAGATGAGATTGTTAATGAAGCTTTTCCCCCCTACTTCTCTTTACTTATTCTGTAAATGTTCTGCAATTAATATAAATCACTTTTGTGATTTAAAAAGTCTTTCTTTTACATGTGCAGTGGAGGTGGTTTTTTTAAACACTGCCTGCCAGCACAACCAGAAAACAGTGGTCAAGTAAATTAAGTTAGTTGTAATAGAGTAACTTGGGAGTTTCAAGAAGTTAAACAGAGTAATTAAAAATCCGAATGAAATTACACAGAGCTGGTCACTTAGCTGCAATAAGGCTGCTCCAGACTCTTGGTTCCACTTTTTCAAAAGGCCTAAAAATGGCATAAAATAAAAAATGAACAATTGTTCATGTAAAGGGCCATCTGCCAAGTTTGGCCTAAGCCACTGTAACCTGAACTGGCCCATATCTCCTCCTCCAGGCTGGCTGCATGTCTCTGGAAGGGTGTATTTGCCCTGCATTACTCAATTTACTTTCCTGAACGTGAAATGGAGTGGAATTTCAATGTAGAGTTACCCATTAGCTCCAAGGCTAAATTTAAACCTTTAATTAAATTAATCACTTGCTTAAACACATTGCTTCTCCCTCAGGAAAGTGTAGAGAGGTTTCTTAGATGTCAGAGAACTCAAGTCAGTGTGACAACTGTTACTACTGCCTTTGATAAGTCACCCAAACCGCAGAGGGAAATCTGCAGGCATTTTCAGATGGTTGACGGTAAAGCCCCCTCTATCCCAGAACAGAAGGTTGTCGGCGGTGGGGCTGGGGTACAGCATACTGCGACCCCTCCCAGATCCGTCGTTGCAGCTCTGGAAGGGTCATTGCATCCTTGGACAGGTACTTATTTAATAGAAAACACTGGTAGGGTTTGGGGTTCTTGTGCACCCCGGGGTGTGTATTTATAACAGGAGCTGCGTCCTCAGCCTGCAAATGAATGAGACACAAACTCAACGGTCAGCGGCCGCTTGTTGGTGGGACTGTCCACATAAAGGGGTGTGGCCCTACTCGTGTAACTATTAATAAGGACTTATTTCTCGGGGCCCAACAAGGGGAGCGCGGGATCCAGTTAACAAGTTCGCGGGCCAAATCGCTTCAATTCCAGTAACTCGTCCCGCAGACCCATAACCCTCCCGGGACCACATCCTCACGCGTGACTCGGAGCTCTGTTCGCGCTCCGCAATTCCCAGTCCAAGCGCGATGGGGAAGCGTGCTCGCCTCTCGCACCTGGGCGCGCGCCCCGGCAGGGAGCC